>WNWU01019153.1:0-11032 GCA_012654045.1 Ptyas mucosa | reverse complement strand
AGAGTAGAGTAGAGTAGAGTAGAGTAGAGTAGAGTAGAGTAGAGTAGCCAACACCCGACCTAGTTGATAGGTTCAAGATCCAGATGGATCTTGACAGACTTGGACACTGGGCCCTATCTAACAAAATGAAATTCAATGTAGAGAAAAGTAAAGTCTTACACTTAGGCAAGAAAAACCAAAGTACACATATAGACTGGGTGAAACCAGGCTTAATAACAGGAACTGTGAGAGGGATCTTGGAGTCTTAGCGGACAACCAATTAAATACGAGTCAGCAGTGTGTGGCAGCAGCCAAAAAAGCCAATACAATGCTAGGTTGCATTAACAGAAGGATACAATCAAGATCAAGGGAGGTACTAACACCACTCTGTAAAGCCTGAGTAAGACCACACCTAAAATACTGCATTCAGTTCTGGTCACCACACTATAAAAAAGATGTTGAGACTCTAGAAAGAGTGCAGAGAAGAGCAACTAGGATGATTAGGGGACTGGAGGCTAAAACATACGATGAACAATTGCAGGAACTGGGCATGGTTAGTCTAGGGAAGAGAAGGACCAGGGGAGACATGATAGCAGCATTCCAATATCTGAGGGGCTGTCCCAGAGAGGAAGGGGGTCATGCTATTTTCCAAGGCCAGACAAGGAATAACGGATGGAAACTGAACAAGGAGAGATTCAACCTGGAAATAAGGAGGAATTTTCTGACAGTGAGAACAGTCAACCCAAGGAACAGAAGTTGCCTTCGGAAGTTGTGGGAGCTTCATCCCTGGAGGCTTTCAAGAAGAGACTGGACTGCCATTTGTCAAGAAATGGTGTAGGCATCTCCTGTTTGGGGGAGGGGTTGGACTAGATGACCTACAAGGTCCCTTCCAACTCGGTTAATCTGTATCTATACCTCCAAGGTATCTTCCAGCTCTATTCTGATTGATTGAGTGAACGTACTTTTTTTCAGAGGGGCTCTGCTCATTGAAAATCAATAGCAGAACCCTAGCCAATGTGTTTTGGACAGGGCCTGCCTGTATATTTTTTTTCTGCTGTGAATGATTTCTTGTGAGAAACGCAATCCCAGTGGCTGTCTGTACAAATTTGCCCAAATGATGAATCATTGATGATTATCAATGTCTTCTCCTGCAGAACAGCACATATGCCCTTTTTAGTTCAGCGGTGCAAGACAAAGAATATTCTCTCCATGCCAGCTGGAAATTCCAGGACGTTGTACACCCTGCACTTCCGCGGGGCACAAATTGGGGGGGGGGGGGAACCCGAAAATAGAGATAGCGATTCCAAAAATACTGTTTCAGGATTTCATTATTAGAGGCTGTTGAAATAATGAGCTGCTTGTATTGTCATCTGAAAGGGCTAAAATGGGCAGGACTAAGCAGAAGGTGGATGAAAAACGTATTATATTTGGGGACACAAGTAGATGACTAACTGGTCTATTATATTTGGGGGCACAGGTAGATGTGCAACAGGTTTCTCTAACGGTGACTGACAAATGTGGACAGGTAGCCCTGGATTTATGAATGTCCTTAGGAACATAATTTTGGTTGCTAAGCAAAGTGGTGTTTAATTGAGTTGTGCTCCATCTTATGGCCTGTTTGCCATGGTTGCTAAGTGAATCACACAGTCATTAACTGAATCAGCTACCTCCATGGATTTTGTGTGTGTGTGTGTGAGAGAGAGAGAGAGAGAGAGACTCTTTCTATCTCTCTCATATCTCTATCTCTATCATCTCTATCTATTTATCTACTTACCTACCTACCTACCAGTGGTGGAATTCAATTTTTTAACTACCAGTTCTGTGGGCGTAGCTTGGTGGGTGTGGTCTGGCTTGGTGGGCGTGGCTTGGTGGGCATGGCAGGGGAAGGATACTGCAAAATCCCCATTCCCTCCCCACTCCTGGAGGAAGGATACTGCAAAATCCCCATTCCCTCCCCACTCCTGTGGGAAGGATACTGCAAAATCCCCATTCCCTCCCCACTCCTGGAGAAAGGATGCTGCAAAATCCCCATTCCCTCCCCACTCCTGGAGAAAGGATATTGCAAAATCTCCATTCCCACCCCACTCTGGAGCCAGCCAGAAGTGGTATTTGCCGGTTCTCCGAACTACTCAAAATTTCCGCTACCAGTTCTCCAGAACCTGTCAGAACCTGCTGGATTTCACCCCTGCTACTACCTAGCCTCATTTCTTGAGTAGAGGTTGGACTAGAAGATCCTCACATTCCCTTCCGGCTCTATTCTGACATAAATCACCTCTCTATCCTGCATTTCTTTGGAGTTGAGCTTCCTTGCTTCTCTCTCTCGTCGGAAGCTGACTGAGATCACAAACGGTGACCACATAAACACCGGATGCTGCCATAACATCATAATAAAGGGTAAGGGCCAAGGGCCCAAATTTGGACCCAGTGACCCTCGGTGATCCAAATGAGGATGGCTCATAAGTCACTTTTTTTTCAGCGCTTCCGTAACTTCGAACAGTCGTTCATCAAACGGTCGTAAATCGAGGATTATCTACAACGCACCCCCGTTGAAGAGCACTTCCCTGTTTTGAAGGTATCTGGTGGTATCTGGAGACCATTGCTATGACCTTCAGCCAAAACAGTAGGATGCTTCTGAGACCATCTCGAGATGCGAAGGTCCATCAACCCACCCAGGCACCCACCTGGATGAGGTTCCCACTCCACCTCCCCCTACCCACCTGGCCTCAGATCTTCTCCCACGCTTGATTTAACCTTTGCTTAGCAGCCTCCAGACACAGAGGCGGCAGCAAAGCTCTCCGAAATGCCAGTCCGTGAGAGGCGTGCTGCTTTCACCTGGCTACAAAGAAGGAGTGAGAATGTCAAGGTTTCCCTTCTCCATCCCTCAATCGCAAAATAGGAAGAGGTTGGCTGCCTGCCAAACTTCTGGATTGAAAGGGAAGGGAAAGTAAATGGAGACATTTTACAAGGGGAAGAAGACAAGCGGCTGTCTCCGAAAGGTTGGATCAGGCAACCTTGGTGGTCGCAATTTGTGGGGCGATCAGAAGATGAATTCACGCACGGGTAGATGCATGTGCTTCAGGTTCACCATCCATCTTCCTCCTACCTGTGTTTCCCTGAAAATAAGACCCGGTCTTGTTTTCTTTTTGACCCCAAAATAAGCACCAGGTCTTATATTCAGGGGATGTAACCTAGGCTGCAACCTTGAGAAGATATGCATGGAATGTACTTCTGGTTGCTGCCGTATTGCTCCGTCTGTTTCCCCCCCTTCTGCTTATGGCAACTCGAAAGCAGGGCAGGAATGCTTTACGAGTTGACACTGAGCTGAAGAGCAATCAACGTTCCTCTCTCTCAATCTTTCTCCTCCCGTTTAAGAATTCTCCTTCCCCGTTCAAATCCAGCACTGTGACCCCACTGGTTCACCATCTAGACTGGTGCATCTCAACCTTGACCATTTTAACATGCCTGGACTTCAACTCCCAGGATTCCCCATCTAGCCTGGTTGAGAAATACTGGTCTAGACTTTTTCAAAAAATTAAGGTTCACAGGTTCAGCCCAATCACTTTGGATGGGAAAAAAAACAAATGAGGAAACCAACAGGGACTAGTCATAAGAAGGTTGCAAACTCATAAAGTCAACCACATTAGACCCCATCATGGTCAAATTTTCCTCCTCTCTTGAAACTGAAAGCTGGACTGGGCAGAAGAAGAACGAGAAAATATTTCGCTTCCTTTGTCCACACATTACTGGAAAGCAATTGCTGGATTCCCACACGGACAGGGGTGGGATTAAGCCGGTTCAGACCGGTTCAGGAGAACTGGATGTTAATTTTAACCGGTAGTTGCAAGGACTGGCTGACCACGTCCACCCTGCCCCGCCCCTCCCAGGACTTTCCACGTGGCCTATTTTGGATGCCAGGTAAGTGCAGGACCCGCGCATAGGCTCTAGGAGGCTCTAGGAGGGTGAAAAATGGGTCTCCTGGAAATACCGGAAGTCTGGAAATGTTTCTGGCCTCCAGAGGGCTTCCAGAGCCTGGGGGAGGGTGTTTTCGCCCTCCCGGAGGCTTGAGGAAAAGCCTCCGAAGCCTGGGAAGGGTGAAAACACCCATACCCACACACACTGTGGTGCAGGAAGCCGAGTAGGCCACGCCCCCATGGCCACGCCCACCCAGCAATGGGGCAGAGAACCGGTTGCTAAATTTTTTCAATCCTACCCCTGCACACAGACACTAAGCTATAAATCACGGTTTACAAACCACGATAGCTGGGTTTGTAAACCGTACGATGCCTTATGGATCTCCGTCTATCGCTACACCAACGTTCCTTCTCATTTCATCTCCAGAACTTGCTGTGTTTGAACCAAGAATGCCACCCATGTGCTGAGACAGAGAGATCACAAGAGGGTTTTTTGGTGAAAAAGGAAAGCACAATTAGGGGAGACCTGATAGCATTGTTCCAATATCTCAGGGGCTGACACAGAGAAGAGGGAATAAAATTAAGATATGGCTGGAAGAAATGATACAACAACGTATTGATTTAAAACCAGAGCTGTTCCTACTGGGTATCCTGCCCGAAAAAATTAGCAAAGAAAATATCTATTTGATTATACATGTCATAACAGCTGCAAGGATTGTTTATGCACAACATTGGAAAGCCGAGAAAATACCTTTGGAAGGAGAAGTAATTAAATTTTTTTTAGATTGTGCAGAAATGAATAGATTGATGATTAAAGAAAGAGAAGATTCAGAATACTTTAAGATATGGAATCAACTCGACTACCGGTTAGAAAAGAGATACAAATAAGTAAATTAATGTATAAAAATGCTATAATCAGAATATTTTGTTGGTGATGAATTGTTGTAATTGATTGG
The DNA here is from genome assembly GCA_012654045.1 of Ptyas mucosa. Lineage (NCBI taxonomy): Eukaryota > Metazoa > Chordata > Lepidosauria > Squamata > Colubridae > Ptyas > Ptyas mucosa. Next base: position 6,186 of record WNWU01019153.1, on the reverse strand, counting down.
ATGAGAATGAAGACAGAAGAAATAACAAACAGAAGAACGATTGAAGACAACACCGAGATGTCACATGGAAGGAATGACTGATGTATTAAATGTTTGTTTGTTTTTTAAAAAAAAAACTTTTTTAAAAGAAAAAGAAGAAGAGGGAGTCAAGCTATTCTCCAAAGCACCTGAGGGCAGGACAAGAAGCAATGGGTGGAAACTAATCGAGGAGAGAAACAACCTAGAACTAAGGAGAAAATTCCTGACTGTGAGAACAATTAATCTGGGGAATAACTTGCCTCCAGACGTTGTGAAAGCTCCAACACTGGAAGATGTTGGATAACCATTTGTCTGAAGTGGTGGAGGGTTTCCTGCCTAAGCAGGGGGTTGGACTAGAAGACCTCCAAGGTCCCTTCCAACTCTGTTATTCTATTCTATTCTAGTCCATTTTTCCACTTCTTTTCCTTTTAGGAAAGAAGCTCTGAGGGATATTTAAGAGCTGGTGATCCACCACCCTGGAGTTGTGAGCTGGATTTGCAATTGTTTTTCTTTCTTTCTTTTAATTGGGGAGGTTTTCTTTTCTTTCTTTTTTTTTTTTTTTTGCTGCTTCCCTCCTTTGCTTTATCTGACACTTCCATGGAGTCAGCCTTCGTCTGGATGACCCATTCTGTTTAAGATGGCATTTCCCAGCTGAAGGACCAAGGTGGCATCGCTCTGTTTGCAAAAGATCCCTTCAAAGCAACTGTGGCACCAATTAGGGCTTACGATTCCTGCCGTTTCTATAAATAGCCTTTTCTGATGAGCGGGCTTTGAGTGCTCCCACGTTTTCCCAGGTTCCTTCGGACCCCTAACACACACAGACAACACATTTACAGAGTGTTCGTATTGATTTTTTTTCCCCCTCCCCTCTGAGAATCTTCTCTTTACCTTCCTACGAGACAGGCCGAGCTGGTGGATGTCTTTAATTAAAACGTTTGTGGCCGAGTTCACACGTGGCGCTAAGCCACAAAATAGCTCCTTTGGTTTGGACTTCCTGGTGGTGTGAACCCAACCATGCTTTGGAAAATATGGTTTATGATTTAATCGTGCAGGCTAATATGATCCCCCCTAAAGTTGTTTCTTTCTTAGGATTTAAGGAGCTGCTGATCCGGTTCTAAAGAGGAATGATTGAATCTGCCATCTGCACCTCTATAACTCTATAACCTTCTCCCAGGAGTGGGGTGGGAATGGAGATTTTGCAGTATCCTTCCCCCAGGAGTGAGGTGGGAATGGAGATTTTGCAGTATCCTTCCTCTGCCACGCCCCCGAAGCCACACCACGCCCACCAAGCCACGCCAACCGAACCGGTAGTAAAAAAAAATTGGATTTCACCACTGAAATGCACTTCTGATCTAGCACCTGCCCCTACCCCTACCCCTACCCCGCCATACTGACACTTTTTGGAAAAGAGCAACAGTGGACTTTCCATCTAGAAGATGAAAACATAGTTCAGCAAAGGAAATTCAGATTTCATTTTTTTTTAACAGTCTCAGAGCTATCTGCAAGGTATGGTCACAAAATCACAGGGGTGGCCACAGAATTGTGAAAAAAAAATTTTGACATACCCAGTAGACATCCCAGGTCTGGCCCGGCACAATAATTGAAATATTTGCACGATAAACCAAAAACATATATCTATCCCAGCCGCCTTTCCAATTCCCCTCTGTCGTTTTTTTTTTTTTTTTTTTTTTTTTTTTGCTGCTTGCCTCAATAATCATTTGTTTATTATTCTTGGGTGTTTAAAACAAGACAGGGTTCCCTTTGATCAGATGGTAACAACTCTTTTTAACATAAACAGCTTTGCTAATTCTTGTAATGGAAAACAGGGTATGAATCTTACAGCGGCAGGCGGAAATAATTGGTGTTGAGACATCCTCAGGAAATCCCCTTGACAAGACACAGTGATGAGAAGGGTCTTCTTACATTAAATATCCCGGAGTCCATGCTCTACAAGTGGGCTTCAGCACTGAGGACTAAAATATTTATTTGCCCGTAGGCATCGCCGCTAATTTCTTCATGCTCTCGTTAGACCCTCTGTCAAGCTAAGCCTTTGCAAAATCCCCATTCCCTCCCCACTCCAGGGGAAGGGTACTGCAAAATCCCCATTCCCTCCCCACTCCAGGGGAAGGGTACTGCAAAATCCCCATTCCCTCCCCACTCCAGGGGAAGGGTACTGCAAAATCTCCATTCCCTCCCCACTCCTGGGAAAGGGTACTGCAAAATCTCCATTCCCTCCCCACTCCAGGGGAAGGATGCTGCAAAATCCCCATTCCCTCCCCACCGCACTAACCGGCTTTCCAGATCCGTTCTCCTGTGCAGGACAACAAAAGAAGACCTGATCAGCTGGGATTCGGGAGGCAGAGAATAGATGGGGGCGGGGCCAGCCAGAGGTGGTATTTGCCGGTTCTCTGAACTACTCAAAATTTCCGCTACCGGTTTGCCAGAACCAGTCAGAACCAGCTGAATACCACCTCTAATCCAGGTCATGGTTGTCCAAAAGGTGCTTTTCAAAAGTCAACTGGACTTTCTTGGTTTTTCCCCTTGAAAACATTTCGCTTCTCAACCAAGAAGCTTCTTCAGTTCTGATTAAATGCTGGAGAATGGAAGCATTAGCTAGCGACCAGATCACTGCAAAAAAAGATTCCCCGTGTTGGCCTCCTCCCTGTGGAGTATCATCCCTGTGTAGAAAAGATTGGGCCCCACCTTGGAAATCTTTCTAAAGGTCTCAAAACCTGATTTTGCCACTGGGCCCAGGGACTCAAGGATAATGCAGAATCCATCCAATGGTTGATTTCAGTGGTGGGTTGCTAACGGTTCGCACCGGTTCACAAGAACCTGTAGTAAAAATTTGTAGTAGTTTGGAGAACCGGTAATAACATTGGCTGGCCACGCCTTGCTTACTCTACCCACCTCATCAGAGTCTTCTTTTTTAAAAAAAAAAACTTTTAAAAGCATTTTTTTTTACAACTTCTTCGGCTGAAGAGGTTGTTAGGGAAAAAAAATGTCTTTAAAAGCCTCTGGCGATCCCAGCTGAGTTGTCTGATCGTCAGAGGCTTTTCAAAGCATTTTTTTTCTGCAACCTCTTAAGGTTGTAGAAAAAAATGCTTTCAAAAGTTAAAAAAAAAAAAGTTGGCCACGCCCACCCAGTCACATTACCCCCCCACCAAGCCATGCCTACAAAATAAGCCACGCCCACAGAACCGGTAGTAACAAAAATTGGAACCCACTAATTTTTGGTTTGGTGGTTGTTGCCATGTGGGCTGATTTTGTATTAGGGAGTTTTATGTTTCTAAGCTGCCTGGAGTCACCAAGAGTCGGAAGGCTAGATCAATTTTCTAAATAGCAATAGCATTTAGACTTGTATACCGCTGCACAATGCTTTTACAGTCCTCTCTAAGCAGCTGATGGCCTCCAACAATCTGGGTCCTCATTTTACTGAACTCAGCAGGATGGAAGGCTGAGTCAACCTTGAGCCAGTCAGGATCTAACTCTTGGCAGTGGGCAGAGTTAGCCTGCAATACTGCATTCTAACCACAGGGAGGGAAGGGAGGGAGGGAAGGGAGGGAAGGGAGGAGGGGGAAGGGGAAGGGGAAGGGGAAGGGGGGAGGGAGGGAGGGAGGGAGGGAGGGAGGGAGGGAGGAAGGAAGGAAGGAAGGAAGGAAGGAAGGGCAATAGCACTTAAATTTGTATTCAAGTGCTTTACAGCCTTCTCTAAGCGGTTTATAGAGTCAGCATACTGTCCCTAACAATCTAGGTCCTTCCTTTTACTGGCCTCAGAAGGATGGAAGGCTGAGAGTCATCTATGAGCCAGTCCAGATCGAACTGCTGAAATGCTGGCAGCCGGCAACCAGCAGAAGTAGCCTGCAGTACTGCATTTCTAACCACTGCGTCACCACGGCTCAGATAAATAAACTTGGCTAGTGGCCCTAAAGAAAAGAATCTTACTTTTTAATTTTAAAGGAAACCTTAAGATTTATGGGTGGTCAAATTGGAATCGGCATAGGCTGGAGATGGCACACGGAAGAGCTTCTATAAAAGATGGACCAGTTTTTCGGAGGCAACCTAAAATTAGCTAAGAGTTTTCCAGAGGGCATTGCTTGGCTTTAAATACCAGGAACACCTGTCCTGGAGTTTCTCACCAGATGTTCCCATCACCCTCGGAAAAAGCCGCGGCATTTAAGAGCCCTGGCCTCGTCTAGACAGACGCCATAAAACTCTCCATCTGAACATATCAGCTCCCCTTCTGCCCACACCCATCATCTGACAATAATAAAAAAAAAGAGAGAGAGAGAGAAAGTCGCATTAAAGCTCCATAAAATTAATTGGATCCCACCTCCTTGAAGCCTCGGACTGCAGTTATTTGGAGGGAGATTTAATTAAAACACAAAGAGAAGCTGGATGCGGGAGGGGGGGGGGACATAAAGAGAGGGAAGGACCACAAATGCAGACTCTGGGGTGATGGGAATGTGCTAACTTTCTAGGAAGCAGCAGCTGTTCCGATGAGGCACAATCAGCAAAAACCAAGAAAATGTCCTTTCCACCCCTCTCTTCTTCTCAACAGTTGAATAAAAATTGCTCTTTCCACGCACTCTTTGGTTGGAGGATGGAGGGAGGGATATGTTTCCGCAATTTTACTGATTTAGGCCTGTGGTAGGCAACTTTAACAGTAACAGAGTTGGAAGGGACCTTGGAGGTCATCTACTCCAACCCCCTGCTCACGCAGGAGACCTGTACTGGGGATTCGAACCGCTGAACCGCCAACCTTTCTGATCGACAAGCTCAGCGTCTTAGCCAGTGAGCCACCTAGTCAGGCAAGAACCCAGAATAAATCCACGCCCTGCAAAGCAGGGGATTCAAATGCACTGCTGGTATATGCTTCTTTCTGCAACCTTCTGCAGCACAGTTTAAAAAAAAAAAAAACCCCAACCACTCCTGTAGCTTGGCGGCTGCAATTTTTACATGCGTGAATATACTGCCCCCTGGTGCAGGCCGAATGTCATTACAATCAGCACTGGACGGCCAGGGGATGGGGTGGGGAGAAGGACACAGCTTCCTCCTTGCACAATGACCTAAGGAGGCATTACGTAATGTGGCCTCCCTTGACAAATGCAAGATTGTTTATTTTCATTAAGGATTTTTAAATGCAGTAAGTGTCCAATCTGTAGGAGATGACTAGGCTGAGCCCGAGGGAGGGGTCAAATGCATCGTAAGTCAAGAGTCCCCGTGTCCCCATGAGAGAGCGAAGTCCAGCCAACCTTGAGTGCCTTTCTTATCCCCCGCTCATTTCCTTTGACTATTAGTTGGTCAGATTCTTGTAGAGAGTTTAAGATTGCAATAAATCCTTATACTCAGACCAACAATCAAGTGAGCAATAGCCCAATCAAGGAACTGCCAAAGAGCCACAGCCCAACCAAAGAATCTCTTAAGACCGCCCCCACCCACACAGACAGGCAAGACAAGAGACTATAAACTTGACCACAAACAGCACTCCTTACTAACACTGATGATGTTACCTAGTTAGGGTAATGAAACGTCTGCAAGAAAACAAGCTCAGAGAGCACCCAGGACCCCTCTTTAAACTCATTTGAACTGCCTGAATTTCCTGGTTTCCCCGGTGCTTGACAAAATCTAAAGAAAAAGGATGGATGGAAGGAAGGAAGGAAGGAAGGAAGGAAGGAAGGAAGGAAGGAACAAAAAATGTAAAATGAAAGAGAGGGAAGAATGGAGGGAAGGAGAAGGAAAGAAAGAAGGCAGGAAAGTGAGAAGAGGGAGGGAAGGAAGGAAGGAAAGAAAATGAAAGAGAAGAATGTAAAATGAAAGAGAGGAAGAAAATAATGGAGGGAAGGAGAAAAAGGAAGGAAAGAAGGTGGGAGAGGGGAGGGAGGAAGGAATGAAAAATGAAAGAGAAGAATGTAAAATGAAAGAGAGGGAAGAAAATTATGGAGGGAAGGAGAAAAAGGAAGGAAAGAAGGTGGGAGGGGGAAAAAGGGAGGGAGGGAGGGAAGGAAGGAAGGAAGGAAATCAGAGAGACAGAGAACGAAGGAAGGAAAGAAGGAAGGAAGGAAGGAAGGAAGGAAATCAGAGAGACAGAGAAGGAAGGAAGGAAATCAGAGAGACAAGAGAAGGAAGGAAGGAAGGAAGGAAGGAAGGAAGGAAGGAAGGAAGGAA
>WNWU01019152.1:0-11007 GCA_012654045.1 Ptyas mucosa | reverse complement strand
AGAGTAGAGTAGAGTAGAGTAGAGTAGAGTAGAGTAGAGTAGAGTAGCCAACACCCGACCTAGTTGATAGGTTCAAGATCCAGATGGATCTTGACAGACTTGGACACTGGGCCCTATCTAACAAAATGAAATTCAATGTAGAGAAAAGTAAAGTCTTACACTTAGGCAAGAAAAACCAAAGTACACATATAGACTGGGTGAAACCAGGCTTAATAACAGGAACTGTGAGAGGGATCTTGGAGTCTTAGCGGACAACCAATTAAATACGAGTCAGCAGTGTGTGGCAGCAGCCAAAAAAGCCAATACAATGCTAGGTTGCATTAACAGAAGGATACAATCAAGATCAAGGGAGGTACTAACACCACTCTGTAAAGCCTGAGTAAGACCACACCTAAAATACTGCATTCAGTTCTGGTCACCACACTATAAAAAAGATGTTGAGACTCTAGAAAGAGTGCAGAGAAGAGCAACTAGGATGATTAGGGGACTGGAGGCTAAAACATACGATGAACAATTGCAGGAACTGGGCATGGTTAGTCTAGGGAAGAGAAGGACCAGGGGAGACATGATAGCAGCATTCCAATATCTGAGGGGCTGTCCCAGAGAGGAAGGGGGTCATGCTATTTTCCAAGGCCAGACAAGGAATAACGGATGGAAACTGAACAAGGAGAGATTCAACCTGGAAATAAGGAGGAATTTTCTGACAGTGAGAACAGTCAACCCAAGGAACAGAAGTTGCCTTCGGAAGTTGTGGGAGCTTCATCCCTGGAGGCTTTCAAGAAGAGACTGGACTGCCATTTGTCAAGAAATGGTGTAGGCATCTCCTGTTTGGGGGAGGGGTTGGACTAGATGACCTACAAGGTCCCTTCCAACTCGGTTAATCTGTATCTATACCTCCAAGGTATCTTCCAGCTCTATTCTGATTGATTGAGTGAACGTACTTTTTTTCAGAGGGGCTCTGCTCATTGAAAATCAATAGCAGAACCCTAGCCAATGTGTTTTGGACAGGGCCTGCCTGTATATTTTTTTTCTGCTGTGAATGATTTCTTGTGAGAAACGCAATCCCAGTGGCTGTCTGTACAAATTTGCCCAAATGATGAATCATTGATGATTATCAATGTCTTCTCCTGCAGAACAGCACATATGCCCTTTTTAGTTCAGCGGTGCAAGACAAAGAATATTCTCTCCATGCCAGCTGGAAATTCCAGGACGTTGTACACCCTGCACTTCCGCGGGGCACAAATTGGGGGGGGGGGGGAACCCGAAAATAGAGATAGCGATTCCAAAAATACTGTTTCAGGATTTCATTATTAGAGGCTGTTGAAATAATGAGCTGCTTGTATTGTCATCTGAAAGGGCTAAAATGGGCAGGACTAAGCAGAAGGTGGATGAAAAACGTATTATATTTGGGGACACAAGTAGATGACTAACTGGTCTATTATATTTGGGGGCACAGGTAGATGTGCAACAGGTTTCTCTAACGGTGACTGACAAATGTGGACAGGTAGCCCTGGATTTATGAATGTCCTTAGGAACATAATTTTGGTTGCTAAGCAAAGTGGTGTTTAATTGAGTTGTGCTCCATCTTATGGCCTGTTTGCCATGGTTGCTAAGTGAATCACACAGTCATTAACTGAATCAGCTACCTCCATGGATTTTGTGTGTGTGTGTGTGTGAGAGAGAGAGAGAGAGAGACTCTTTCTATCTCTCTCATATCTCTATCTCTATCATCTCTATCTATTTATCTACTTACCTACCTACCTACCAGTGGTGGAATTCAATTTTTTAACTACCAGTTCTGTGGGCGTAGCTTGGTGGGTGTGGTCTGGCTTGGTGGGCGTGGCTTGGTGGGCATGGCAGGGGAAGGATACTGCAAAATCCCCATTCCCTCCCCACTCCTGTGGGAAGGATACTGCAAAATCCCCATTCCCTCCCCACTCCTGGAGAAAGGATGCTGCAAAATCCCCATTCCCTCCCCACTCCTGGAGAAAGGATATTGCAAAATCTCCATTCCCACCCCACTCTGGAGCCAGCCAGAAGTGGTATTTGCCGGTTCTCCGAACTACTCAAAATTTCCGCTACCAGTTCTCCAGAACCTGTCAGAACCTGCTGGATTTCACCCCTGCTACTACCTAGCCTCATTTCTTGAGTAGAGGTTGGACTAGAAGATCCTCACATTCCCTTCCGGCTCTATTCTGACATAAATCACCTCTCTATCCTGCATTTCTTTGGAGTTGAGCTTCCTTGCTTCTCTCTCTCGTCGGAAGCTGACTGAGATCACAAACGGTGACCACATAAACACCGGATGCTGCCATAACATCATAATAAAGGGTAAGGGCCAAGGGCCCAAATTTGGACCCAGTGACCCTCGGTGATCCAAATGAGGATGGCTCATAAGTCACTTTTTTTTCAGCGCTTCCGTAACTTCGAACAGTCGTTCATCAAACGGTCGTAAATCGAGGATTATCTACAACGCACCCCCGTTGAAGAGCACTTCCCTGTTTTGAAGGTATCTGGTGGTATCTGGAGACCATTGCTATGACCTTCAGCCAAAACAGTAGGATGCTTCTGAGACCATCTCGAGATGCGAAGGTCCATCAACCCACCCAGGCACCCACCTGGATGAGGTTCCCACTCCACCTCCCCCTACCCACCTGGCCTCAGATCTTCTCCCACGCTTGATTTAACCTTTGCTTAGCAGCCTCCAGACACAGAGGCGGCAGCAAAGCTCTCCGAAATGCCAGTCCGTGAGAGGCGTGCTGCTTTCACCTGGCTACAAAGAAGGAGTGAGAATGTCAAGGTTTCCCTTCTCCATCCCTCAATCGCAAAATAGGAAGAGGTTGGCTGCCTGCCAAACTTCTGGATTGAAAGGGAAGGGAAAGTAAATGGAGACATTTTACAAGGGGAAGAAGACAAGCGGCTGTCTCCGAAAGGTTGGATCAGGCAACCTTGGTGGTCGCAATTTGTGGGGCGATCAGAAGATGAATTCACGCACGGGTAGATGCATGTGCTTCAGGTTCACCATCCATCTTCCTCCTACCTGTGTTTCCCTGAAAATAAGACCCGGTCTTGTTTTCTTTTTGACCCCAAAATAAGCACCAGGTCTTATATTCAGGGGATGTAACCTAGGCTGCAACCTTGAGAAGATATGCATGGAATGTACTTCTGGTTGCTGCCGTATTGCTCCGTCTGTTTCCCCCCCTTCTGCTTATGGCAACTCGAAAGCAGGGCAGGAATGCTTTACGAGTTGACACTGAGCTGAAGAGCAATCAACGTTCCTCTCTCTCAATCTTTCTCCTCCCGTTTAAGAATTCTCCTTCCCCGTTCAAATCCAGCACTGTGACCCCACTGGTTCACCATCTAGACTGGTGCATCTCAACCTTGACCATTTTAACATGCCTGGACTTCAACTCCCAGGATTCCCCATCTAGCCTGGTTGAGAAATACTGGTCTAGACTTTTTCAAAAAATTAAGGTTCACAGGTTCAGCCCAATCACTTTGGATGGGAAAAAAAACAAATGAGGAAACCAACAGGGACTAGTCATAAGAAGGTTGCAAACTCATAAAGTCAACCACATTAGACCCCATCATGGTCAAATTTTCCTCCTCTCTTGAAACTGAAAGCTGGACTGGGCAGAAGAAGAACGAGAAAATATTTCGCTTCCTTTGTCCACACATTACTGGAAAGCAATTGCTGGATTCCCACACGGACAGGGGTGGGATTAAGCCGGTTCAGACCGGTTCAGGAGAACTGGATGTTAATTTTAACCGGTAGTTGCAAGGACTGGCTGACCACGTCCACCCTGCCCCGCCCCTCCCAGGACTTTCCACGTGGCCTATTTTGGATGCCAGGTAAGTGCAGGACCCGCGCATAGGCTCTAGGAGGCTCTAGGAGGGTGAAAAATGGGTCTCCTGGAAATACCGGAAGTCTGGAAATGTTTCTGGCCTCCAGAGGGCTTCCAGAGCCTGGGGGAGGGTGTTTTCGCCCTCCCGGAGGCTTGAGGAAAAGCCTCCGAAGCCTGGGAAGGGTGAAAACACCCATACCCACACACACTGTGGTGCAGGAAGCCGAGTAGGCCACGCCCCCATGGCCACGCCCACCCAGCAATGGGGCAGAGAACCGGTTGCTAAATTTTTTCAATCCTACCCCTGCACACAGACACTAAGCTATAAATCACGGTTTACAAACCACGATAGCTGGGTTTGTAAACCGTACGATGCCTTATGGATCTCCGTCTATCGCTACACCAACGTTCCTTCTCATTTCATCTCCAGAACTTGCTGTGTTTGAACCAAGAATGCCACCCATGTGCTGAGACAGAGAGATCACAAGAGGGTTTTTTGGTGAAAAAGGAAAGCACAATTAGGGGAGACCTGATAGCATTGTTCCAATATCTCAGGGGCTGACACAGAGAAGAGGGAATAAAATTAAGATATGGCTGGAAGAAATGATACAACAACGTATTGATTTAAAACCAGAGCTGTTCCTACTGGGTATCCTGCCCGAAAAAATTAGCAAAGAAAATATCTATTTGATTATACATGTCATAACAGCTGCAAGGATTGTTTATGCACAACATTGGAAAGCCGAGAAAATACCTTTGGAAGGAGAAGTAATTAAATTTTTTTTAGATTGTGCAGAAATGAATAGATTGATGATTAAAGAAAGAGAAGATTCAGAATACTTTAAGATATGGAATCAACTCGACTACCGGTTAGAAAAGAGATACAAATAAGTAAATTAATGTATAAAAATGCTATAATCAGAATATTTTGTTGGTGATGAATTGTTGTAATTGATTGGATGAGAATGAAGACAGAAGAAATAACAAACAGAAGAACGATTGAAGACAACACCGAGATGTCACATGGAAGGAATGACTGATGTATTAAATGTTTGTTTGTTTTTTAAAAAAAAAACTTTTTTAAAAGAAAAAGAAGAAGAGGGAGTCAAGCTATTCTCCAAAGCACCTGAGGGCAGGACAAGAAGCAATGGGTGGAAACTAATCGAGGAGAGAAACAACCTAGAACTAAGGAGAAAATTCCTGACTGTGAGAACAATTAATCTGGGGAATAACTTGCCTCCAGACGTTGTGAAAGCTCCAACACTGGAAGATGTTGGATAACCATTTGTCTGAAGTGGTGGAGGGTTTCCTGCCTAAGCAGGGGGTTGGACTAGAAGACCTCCAAGGTCCCTTCCAACTCTGTTATTCTATTCTATTCTAGTCCATTTTTCCACTTCTTTTCCTTTTAGGAAAGAAGCTCTGAGGGATATTTAAGAGCTGGTGATCCACCACCCTGGAGTTGTGAGCTGGATTTGCAATTGTTTTTCTTTCTTTCTTTTAATTGGGGAGGTTTTCTTTTCTTTCTTTTTTTTTTTTTTTTGCTGCTTCCCTCCTTTGCTTTATCTGACACTTCCATGGAGTCAGCCTTCGTCTGGATGACCCATTCTGTTTAAGATGGCATTTCCCAGCTGAAGGACCAAGGTGGCATCGCTCTGTTTGCAAAAGATCCCTTCAAAGCAACTGTGGCACCAATTAGGGCTTACGATTCCTGCCGTTTCTATAAATAGCCTTTTCTGATGAGCGGGCTTTGAGTGCTCCCACGTTTTCCCAGGTTCCTTCGGACCCTAACACACACAGACAACACATTTACAGAGTGTTCGTATTGATTTTTTTTCCCCCTCCCCTCTGAGAATCTTCTCTTTACCTTCCTACGAGACAGGCCGAGCTGGTGGATGTCTTTAATTAAAACGTTTGTGGCCGAGTTCACACGTGGCGCTAAGCCACAAAATAGCTCCTTTGGTTTGGACTTCCTGGTGGTGTGAACCCAACCATGCTTTGGAAAATATGGTTTATGATTTAATCGTGCAGGCTAATATGATCCCCCCTAAAGTTGTTTCTTTCTTAGGATTTAAGGAGCTGCTGATCCGGTTCTAAAGAGGAATGATTGAATCTGCCATCTGCACCTCTATAACTCTATAACCTTCTCCCAGGAGTGGGGTGGGAATGGAGATTTTGCAGTATCCTTCCCCCAGGAGTGAGGTGGGAATGGAGATTTTGCAGTATCCTTCCTCTGCCACGCCCCCGAAGCCACACCACGCCCACCAAGCCACGCCAACCGAACCGGTAGTAAAAAAAAATTGGATTTCACCACTGAAATGCACTTCTGATCTAGCACCTGCCCCTACCCCTACCCCTACCCCTACCCCGCCATACTGACACTTTTTGGAAAAGAGCAACAGTGGACTTTCCATCTACAAGATGAAAACATAGTTCAGCAAAGGAAATTCAGATTTCATTTTTTTTTAACAGTCTCAGAGCTATCTGCAAGGTATGGTCACAAAATCACAGGGGTGGCCACAGAATTGTGAAAAAAAATTTTTGACATACCCAGTAGACATCCCAGGTCTGGCCCGGCACAATAATTGAAATATTTGCACGATAAACCAAAAACATATATCTATCCCAGCCGCCTTTCCAATTCCCCTCTGTCGTTTTTTTTTTTTTTTTTTTTTTTTTTTTGCTGCTTGCCTCAATAATCATTTGTTTATTATTCTTGGGTGTTTAAAACAAGACAGGGTTCCCTTTGATCAGATGGTAACAACTCTTTTTAACATAAACAGCTTTGCTAATTCTTGTAATGGAAAACAGGGTATGAATCTTACAGCGGCAGGCGGAAATAATTGGTGTTGAGACATCCTCAGGAAATCCCCTTGACAAGACACAGTGATGAGAAGGGTCTTCTTACATTAAATATCCCGGAGTCCATGCTCTACAAGTGGGCTTCAGCACTGAGGACTAAAATATTTATTTGCCCGTAGGCATCGCCGCTAATTTCTTCATGCTCTCGTTAGACCCTCTGTCAAGCTAAGCCTTTGCAAAATCCCCATTCCCTCCCCACTCCAGGGGAAGGGTACTGCAAAATCCCCATTCCCTCCCCACTCCAGGGGAAGGGTACTGCAAAATCCCCATTCCCTCCCCACTCCAGGGGAAGGGTACTGCAAAATCTCCATTCCCTCCCCACTCCTGGGAAAGGGTACTGCAAAATCTCCATTCCCTCCCCACTCCAGGGGAAGGATGCTGCAAAATCCCCATTCCCTCCCCACCGCACTAACCGGCTTTCCAGATCCGTTCTCCTGTGCAGGACAACAAAAGAAGACCTGATCAGCTGGGATTCGGGAGGCAGAGAATAGATGGGGGCGGGGCCAGCCAGAGGTGGTATTTGCCGGTTCTCTGAACTACTCAAAATTTCCGCTACCGGTTTGCCAGAACCAGTCAGAACCAGCTGAATACCACCTCTAATCCAGGTCATGGTTGTCCAAAAGGTGCTTTTCAAAAGTCAACTGGACTTTCTTGGTTTTTCCCCTTGAAAACATTTCGCTTCTCAACCAAGAAGCTTCTTCAGTTCTGATTAAATGCTGGAGAATGGAAGCATTAGCTAGCGACCAGATCACTGCAAAAAAAGATTCCCCGTGTTGGCCTCCTCCCTGTGGAGTATCATCCCTGTGTAGAAAAGATTGGGCCCCACCTTGGAAATCTTTCTAAAGGTCTCAAAACCTGATTTTGCCACTGGGCCCAGGGACTCAAGGATAATGCAGAATCCATCCAATGGTTGATTTCAGTGGTGGGTTGCTAACGGTTCGCACCGGTTCACAAGAACCTGTAGTAAAAATTTGTAGTAGTTTGGAGAACCGGTAATAACATTGGCTGGCCACGCCTTGCTTACTCTACCCACCTCATCAGAGTCTTCTTTTTTAAAAAAAAAAACTTTTAAAAGCATTTTTTTTTACAACTTCTTCGGCTGAAGAGGTTGTTAGGGAAAAAAAATGTCTTTAAAAGCCTCTGGCGATCCCAGCTGAGTTGTCTGATCGTCAGAGGCTTTTCAAAGCATTTTTTTTCTGCAACCTCTTAAGGTTGTAGAAAAAAATGCTTTCAAAAGTTAAAAAAAAAAAAGTTGGCCACGCCCACCCAGTCACATTACCCCCCCACCAAGCCATGCCTACAAAATAAGCCACGCCCACAGAACCGGTAGTAACAAAAATTGGAACCCACTAATTTTTGGTTTGGTGGTTGTTGCCATGTGGGCTGATTTTGTATTAGGGAGTTTTATGTTTCTAAGCTGCCTGGAGTCACCAAGAGTCGGAAGGCTAGATCAATTTTCTAAATAGCAATAGCATTTAGACTTGTATACCGCTGCACAATGCTTTTACAGTCCTCTCTAAGCAGCTGATGGCCTCCAACAATCTGGGTCCTCATTTTACTGAACTCAGCAGGATGGAAGGCTGAGTCAACCTTGAGCCAGTCAGGATCTAACTCTTGGCAGTGGGCAGAGTTAGCCTGCAATACTGCATTCTAACCACAGGGAGGGAAGGGAGGGAGGGAAGGGAGGGAAGGGAGGAGGGGGAAGGGGAAGGGGAAGGGGAAGGGGGGAGGGAGGGAGGGAGGGAGGGAGGGAGGGAGGGAGGAAGGAAGGAAGGAAGGAAGGAAGGAAGGAAGGAAGGAAGAGCAATAGCACTTAAATTTGTATTCAAGTGCTTTACAGCCTTCTCTAAGCGGTTTATAGAGTCAGCATACTGTCCCTAACAATCTAGGTCCTTCCTTTTACTGGCCTCAGAAGGATGGAAGGCTGAGAGTCATCTATGAGCCAGTCCAGATCGAACTGCTGAAATGCTGGCAGCCGGCAACCAGCAGAAGTAGCCTGCAGTACTGCATTTCTAACCACTGCGTCACCACGGCTCAGATAAATAAACTTGGCTAGTGGCCCTAAAGAAAAGAATCTTACTTTTTAATTTTAAAGGAAACCTTAAGATTTATGGGTGGTCAAATTGGAATCGGCATAGGCTGGAGATGGCACACGGAAGAGCTTCTATAAAAGATGGACCAGTTTTTCGGAGGCAACCTAAAATTAGCTAAGAGTTTTCCAGAGGGCATTGCTTGGCTTTAAATACCAGGAACACCTGTCCTGGAGTTTCTCACCAGATGTTCCCATCACCCTCGGAAAAAGCCGCGGCATTTAAGAGCCCTGGCCTCGTCTAGACAGACGCCATAAAACTCTCCATCTGAACATATCAGCTCCCCTTCTGCCCACACCCATCATCTGACAATAATAAAAAAAAAGAGAGAGAGAGAGAAAGTCGCATTAAAGCTCCATAAAATTAATTGGATCCCACCTCCTTGAAGCCTCGGACTGCAGTTATTTGGAGGGAGATTTAATTAAAACACAAAGAGAAGCTGGATGCGGGAGGGGGGGGGGACATAAAGAGAGGGAAGGACCACAAATGCAGACTCTGGGGTGATGGGAATGTGCTAACTTTCTAGGAAGCAGCAGCTGTTCCGATGAGGCACAATCAGCAAAAACCAAGAAAATGTCCTTTCCACCCCTCTCTTCTTCTCAACAGTTGAATAAAAATTGCTCTTTCCACGCACTCTTTGGTTGGAGGATGGAGGGAGGGATATGTTTCCGCAATTTTACTGATTTAGGCCTGTGGTAGGCAACTTTAACAGTAACAGAGTTGGAAGGGACCTTGGAGGTCATCTACTCCAACCCCCTGCTCACGCAGGAGACCTGTACTGGGGATTCAAACCGCTGAACCGCCAACCTTTCTGATCGACAAGCTCAGCGTCTTAGCCAGTGAGCCACCTAGTCAGGCAAGAACCCAGAATAAATCCACGCCCTGCAAAGCAGGGGATTCAAATGCACTGCTGGTATATGCTTCTTTCTGCAACCTTCTGCAGCACAGTTTAAAAAAAAAAAAAACCCCAACCACTCCTGTAGCTTGGCGGCTGCAATTTTTACATGCGTGAATATACTGCCCCCTGGTGCAGGCCGAATGTCTTTACAATCAGCACTGGACGGCCAGGGGATGGGGTGGGGAGAAGGACACAGCTTCCTCCTTGCACAATGACCTAAGGAGGCATTACGTAATGTGGCCTCCCTTGACAAATGCAAGATTGTTTATTTTCATTAAGGATTTTTAAATGCAGTAAGTGTCCAATCTGTAGGAGATGACTAGGCTGAGCCCGAGGGAGGGGTCAAATGCATCGTAAGTCAAGAGTCCCCGTGTCCCCATGAGAGAGCGAAGTCCAGCCAACCTTGAGTGCCTTTCTTATCCCCCGCTCATTTCCTTTGACTATTAGTTGGTCAGATTCTTGTAGAGAGTTTAAGATTGCAATAAATCCTTATACTCAGACCAACAATCAAGTGAGCAATAGCCCAATCAAGGAACTGCCAAAGAGCCACAGCCCAACCAAAGAATCTCTTAAGACCGCCCCCACCCACACAGACAGGCAAGACAAGAGACTATAAACTTGACCACAAACAGCACTCCTTACTAACACTGATGATGTTACCTAGTTAGGGTAATGAAACGTCTGCAAGAAAACAAGCTCAGAGAGCACCCAGGACCCCTCTTTAAACTCATTTGAACTGCCTGAATTTCCTGGTTTCCCCGGTGCTTGACAAAATCTAAAGAAAAAGGATGGATGGAAGGAAGGAAGGAAGGAAGGAAGGAAGGAAGGAAGGAAGGAACAAAAAATGTAAAATGAAAGAGAGGGAAGAATGGAGGGAAGGAGAAGGAAAGAAAGAAGGCAGGAAAGTGAGAAGAGGGAGGGAAGGAAGGAAGGAAAGAAAATGAAAGAGAAGAATGTAAAATGAAAGAGAGGAAGAAAATAATGGAGGGAAGGAGAAAAAGGAAGGAAAGAAGGTGGGAGAGGGGAGGGAGGAAGGAATGAAAAATGAAAGAGAAGAATGTAAAATGAAAGAGAGGGAAGAAAATTATGGAGGGAAGGAGAAAAAGGAAGGAAAGAAGGTGGGAGGGGGAAAAAGGGAGGGAGGGAGGGAAGGAAGGAAGGAAGGAAATCAGAGAGACAGAGAACGAAGGAAGGAAAGAAGGAAGGAAGGAAGGAAGGAAGGAAATCAGAGAGACAGAGAAGGAAGGAAGGAAATCAGAGAGACAAGAGAAGGAAGGAAGGAAGGAAGGAAGGAAGGAAGGAAGGAAGGAAGGAA
>WNWU01019150.1:26928-45759 GCA_012654045.1 Ptyas mucosa | reverse complement strand
GGGCAGGGCAGGGCAGGGCAGGGCAGGGCAGGGCAGGGCAGGGCAGGCTGGGAGCCTCCCAGGACAGAGCTCCCTCAAGGGGGCAGGCCGGAGCAAGGCTGCCCCCCCCCCCCGCACCTCTGCTGGGCCTGGTGGGGAAGCCCCACTTGAGCTGTCGGAAACAGCCCCATAGCCCCCAACCGCTTCCTTTTTCTTCCAGTCCAAGCCCATCCAGTGGGGGAACGGGATGGATGGACGACGGGTATGCTGTTCCATGCTCTTGCTTTCCACAGCGCCCCTTCCCCCAATAACTCTGCCCTTCCCACCTGTTTGGGGAAAGCAACTTCACCCCACCCCCAAGCAAAGGGGTTGCGAGGCCCTACTGCTGCCCACCTTTCTTTAACAGCTCTAAAAAGAGACACCCCCCTCCTCCCTGAGAGACACCATGGATGGAGAGCTGGGGAGGGGGTGGGGCTCCAGACCAGGCTTCCTGGTTGGGCGAGAGGTGGAGAGGCCGCCGGCACACTCTGCAGGGTACAGGATGTTGTGAGGGGCCCGGAGGCTGAGGGCAAGGAGCTGCCCCTGCAGCCCAAGGCAACCCTCCCCCCCAGTCAGAGAGGAGTAATGGGGGGGGACCTCTGAAGGAAAAATGTTCTCCCCGCCCAGTGAGGTGAGCGGCTGCTGCTCTGTGCAGAAACTCTGGCAAAGGAAGCCGGACTTCAGGAGGCTAAACTGGTACCTGGGGCAGCAGGTGCAACCCAGGTGGTCCCATCAGAAGCACCTGTCTGGGCACGCTGGCATGGGCACACTTGCCCACCATCAAGCGACCTGGCGCTACCCAGCTGTGGCTCAGCTGGCCTGCTACGTATACTGCTTACACATGTGCACACGCACTCCAGGTGTGCTCTCGGCCCCTCTGGAAGTTGAGGTTCCCCAACCTGAGTCTCTGCACCATCCCAGGTATTCTGAACCCCCTCACTACCCCCACCAAGAGGAAGCCAGCATATGCCCAGAGAGCCCCCACCCACCCACGACATATATCACCCCTGGCCTTCTTTTGGGGGGGAGTCCCTTTGCTTGAGAGACTGCAGGTAGCGTTCTCTGAGGCAGCCCCCCCCCCCCCCCAAAAGATCCAGAGGGAGTCTTCCCAGGCTCAGGTTTACCCAGGCGGTCAGGTTTCTCTTTCTCTAATGGATTCAAGATTTTGTTTTTTTTAAATATTGGTTGCCTATTGCCACCCGGGATGTACATAAAGATGGGCAGTTTTATAAATTTTCTAAGTGTAATTTTTTTCTGCATTTGGAGATGCAAGATGGTTTAAGGTGCTTGATCTGTTACACAGGGAGTCGGGCACTCTGTTTATTTATTTATTTATTTATTTATTGGTTCGATTTATATGCCGCCCTTCTCCAGAGACTCAGGGCGGCTTACAATGCGCTAAGCAATAGCCTTCATACTTTTGTATATACCTGCTTAGTAGGGCTTTCGCCCCTCCCCCCCCCAGCGGTGTTCTTTTTTATACAAAGTCAGCTTATTGCCCCCACAAACCGGGTCCTCATTTTACCTCCCTTGGAAGGACGGAAGGCTGAGTCAACCTCGAGCCTGGCGAGATTCGAACTCCCAGTAATTGCAGGCAGCTGGTGTCACTTAACACCACTTTAATCTGCTGCGCCACCAAGGCTCTTGAGGCAGCTGATGCGGTCGATCGATGCTGCAGTTTGCTTAGAGACTTGTTTGAACTTCACTTTGGCCATTTTAAAGCCAGAGGGAGGGGCCCGGCTGCAAGGGACGCATCCAGCTAGTGTGAGACAGGCAACAGCCTCCCCGCGCCCACCCCACGGTAGCTGTTTCTTCCCCCTCCTCGCACTCCTTCCCTTTGCAAGGGCCAGTCCTGGCCCAAAGCGGGCAGGGCAAACATTGCAGGTCTGGGCTGCAAATCCAGGCAGCCATTAGATGGCAGAAAATAATTTTTCTCCTGGATTTCTTGTGCCATAAAGACTGGCAGGAAGAGGCTTGCTCTGAAATGCCCACAGCTTCCTGGCAGCAGCTCCCAGGCCCAGCCCTCAATTTTGCCTAATGCAGCCTGGAATCGGGTTGATGGGACTTTCAGAAGGCAAGGTTGGGCTCCCTTTATCAAAGCTTTGGGTTTTTTTAAAAAAGCATTTTTTTAAAAAAATCCACTGCAGCCTTATTACTTGCTTACACAAATAATTCAGATAAATATTTAATAAAATGAAGTAAATAAAATTTACTTATGGCAGGCTGGTGGTGAGGGCAGTAGGCTAGGAAGTTGGAAATCAGGAGTTCCTGCCCATCTTAGAAGAGAAAATTTCTGGCTCAGGGTGGAACCGTGGGGTCCTTGGTGCTCTCTGAGTTTCGTTTGGAGACATTTCATGACCCAACTAGATAACAACATCAGTGCCCTGAAGATGAAACGTCTGCAAGAAATCCACTCAGCTCAGAGAACACCAAGGGCCCTCAGTTCACCTTAGGCAGGAAAGCCAGTGGGACGACCCTCTCTTAGCCCAACCAACCTCACAGGGTTGTTGTGGCGTGGGAGATTAGAGAAGGAAGGAAGATTAGTTATGTTTGCTGTCTGGAATAACTTATAGACACATGAGGCGATGATGCCACATTGTCCTGGGCGCCCTGGAGCCTCTGCGCAGGAGTCTTTTCTGCCTGTTAAAAGGGCACCAGGACACAGGCGGGGCGGGGGGGCGGGGAGAGGGGGCTCACCTGGCTTGCCGTGCTCCAGGAGCTCCTCGGCTGACTGGGTCAAGCGCTGAAGACGAAGCAGCCGGCAGTGGAAGTCCTCCTCGGGGACCAGGTGGTTGCAGGTCTCACCTGAGCAGCGGAGGATGCCTTTCCCCTAGAAAGACCAGGAACACGTCAGGGACAGGCTGGCTCGCCGGCCAAACGCTTCTGAAGGGCGGGCCCTCTGTGCTGGGCACCCAACGTATCTGGGCTCGCAGGTGGTGGGTGGGAGCTTGGCGTTCTCACCTGCAGTAGCACCTGGGCAGACTCACCTGCATGGGCCTCTGGCAGGCCAGGCAGCGGAAGAGGCTGGCCTCGGGGGCGTCACTGGGCTGCAGCTCCTCCAAGCAGGCCTGACAGTGGCATTCAAAGAAGTACTGAGCCATGAGCCGTCTGCGCCTCTCGGTAGCCCCCATTCGGCACCTGTGGGGCCCTGCAGGAAAGGGGGGGTAAGAGGGGGGGGTTCGATGTTTTCTGATAAAAA
Source organism: Ptyas mucosa (assembly GCA_012654045.1). Classification (NCBI taxonomy): domain Eukaryota; kingdom Metazoa; phylum Chordata; class Lepidosauria; order Squamata; family Colubridae; genus Ptyas; species Ptyas mucosa. Next base: position 42,542 of record WNWU01019150.1, on the reverse strand, counting down.
GGGCCTTCTCCGTGGCAGCTCCCTCCCTCCCTGCAGAGGTAAAACTGGCCCCCACCGTGACACTTTTTCAAAAGGCCCTGAAGAGGGGGAGGGGGTGTTCTGGCGATGGGCCTGGGGGCTCCTGGGGGATAAGTTGTTGCCGCCAGAGGGCGTAGATGAGGGGTTATTGGGGTCTTTATTGCTGTTTCTGTAAGCTGCCCAGAGTCACCATGAAAGGGTGAATTGGGCAGCTGTGTAAATGTTTCTAATAGACATGTTAATAAATAAATAAAAACAGGGAATCCTGCCAGGAATTCCAATATTCCAATTTTAGGGCCACAGTTTGCTCCTCACCAACAGTTTACCCTTAGCAATAATCAGTACCTGCCCCCCTCACCCCCCCAGGAAAAAAAATCGTTTCAATTTACCAGGTAGGAAAATCACTCTAGAGGAGGCAGTGGCATCTGCAGCATTATAACCACCGGGACGAGAGGCAGCATTTATCACCAACTGGGGCCCAATTTCAGCCAGGGAGGCAGAGCAGAGGGCAGCCAACGCACATCTGGAGAACGGCCGCTCCTGATGCCTCCAAGGGCTGCTTTGTGTGAGCTAGGAAATCCGCCCTGCCATTTTTTGGGGGGCGGGTGGGGGCGAGCAGAAGTGAGATACTGATACCCATTTAAACATTTATCTCTCACTGATGGTTTTATTGAGTTCTCGAATTTGCTCTCAAACCAAAATTAATGGAAACCAGAATCATAAAATCACAGCCCAGCTAATACTTTTGATGCGCCAAGATTAAGTTGCCGCAGTGATTTTCCAGGGGGCTTCCAATAACCTTCGAGGAACAAACAACCCCCCCACCCCCCCAAGGTTTCCAGGTGCAATTGCAAAAACTCTCGATGCCCCACAACGGGTGATGGGAGAGGTGGGGAGGAAAAGGGAAGGCGAACGGGGGCCAGGGTTCCCAGACTGCTCCGGGGCTGCCCTAGAAGACCGTCTTCAGCTGGTGCAGAAGGCAACAGTGCAGGCAGCTCTCTGTGCCCCAAGAACTGTCCACGCTATTCCTCTGCTATGTTTCCTGCTGGGTCCCTGTCCTGGCGCTGGTTTTGACCTTGAAAGCCCCACTTGACATGGGATCCAGTTATCCGTGGGTCTCCCTGCCTCTGCCCGATTACCCTACTTCTGCTGTCACTCACGCTTGGGGGTCCCATCGGAGAAGGAGCCCCATTTGGCTGCTCCTACCCTGCTGGCCCTTTGGGCCTCCCAAGACTGCTTTTGCCATCGGGACTGGGGTTCCCCTGGAAGTGGGCAGCCTGTTCAATGGCTGCGTTGTGTCTAACGGTATTGGCCGCACACTCCCCATATTATTATTATTATTATTATTATTATTATTATTATTATTATTGGCTTCTATTCTAAACTGTTTTTTGTTGGCTTCAACAGTTGTTCAGCTTGTGGTTCAATTACGTAAACCGCCCAAAGCCACACGCAGGCAAGAGGACAGCTGCCCCGATTCAATAAAAACGACTGCATGACGGTCAGAGGGCCTTGAGCCGAGAGCTTAATGAAAGCCTCAGACCAGCACCTCCCTCGGTCACCCCCCCCAAGATAAAGGGGGAAGAGAAGCCCCTTCAGAGCCGCAACAGCTTCCCCGCCAAAGTGGCCCTGACCCACGGGGCCTCGGTTTCTCCCTCGGGGGATGCCTGGAGGGCCAGCACCCATTCACTCACCGTAGCAGTGGAGCAGCTCCTGCCCACAAGGAATGGGGCGCAGGGCCCTGACTTCCACTGTGCGGCCAGTGAAGGCCACACTGGTGTTGGGGTCGCAGGAGTGGTTCAGCAGGCTGAGGGCTGGGAAGAAGCCCGTGGCCAAGCGCACCTGCCCGCTGCCAGCCACCAGCCCGTCTTCTGGCCCTGGGAAGAAAAGAGTAAAACTGGAGGCCGAGGTGCCCAGTTAACACCTGCAGCCCCTGCTTCCCCTATGAGGGACTGCAACGCCGCCTCCACTGACCTGATGGGCGCAGGGTGGTCACAGCCTGGCCGTTGCACTGCAGCTGCAGGACGTGACGCAGCATGGCCTCCCCCAAGACTTCCAGGGCAGTGGGGCCCTCCTCCTTCTCCACAGCCCCCGGCTCTTCCTCCGCGGCCCCCCCTGCAATCCAGGCTTCCAGGCCGGCATCCTCCAGCGCCTTGCACAAAGCTGCCACGCTCAGCCCACAGAGGAACCTGAGGCTGGGGCTGTGCCGCTCCGTGTGTGGCAGAAGGCTGAAGATGGCCTGGTAGGAGCCGCTGTACCGTCCGTCGGCCTCACAGCCAGGAATGGGCAAGGCGTCCTTCTCTGCAGCCGCTGCCACGGGCAGGGTGTCCCCCTCCTGCGACTGGGCGACCAAGGCTTTCACTTGGGCAAAGCCGGCCACCAGCACGGTCCGGAAGGCCACATGGCAGAAGACGCCCAGTGCCAGCAGCAGCCCCCCGAGGGCACATTCTGCCCAGTGATAGCTGCTCCATGCCAGCTGGGCACAGGCAGGGCTACAGTACCTGCTGTAGCTGCACCCTCGGCAGGGCACGGAGGCCAGCAGCGGGCACAGGCAATGGTGGCAGTGGAGGTCAGGGTTGGCTGGCTGGCCGTCCTGGAGGGCCTGGGCGGTCCCTCCCAGCAAGAGGCTCTGCCCGGGACAGAGGACGCTGGCAAAAGCTGCTTCCCTCACTAACAGCTTCCCAGGAGGAAGATCCTCAGCGGCAACTAAATGGCGCCCTTTGCAGCTGGAAAAGCCCAGTCTTACGGCCACTGAGGCGCCAGAGATGCGGCCGCTCTCCTCCCAGGGCTCCGGGTCCTGTGGAGCCTGGCCAGGCACAGCAGGCGGGCAAAGGGAGATCCCGCTCTCACCGGCTCTGGCCTGCAGCTGATCCAGCCGGCCCAGCAGTGCCCGATGACGGGCAGCCTCTAGCCTATGGTCCACGGAGAGGCTCTCCTGCACACTGCGGAGGGCACCTGCCGCTTCCTGCAGCCGGCCCAAAGACAGCAGACACTCGGCCCTGCGCAGCTGGATCTTGGGCAGCAGCTTCTCCGGGCAGCTCCCCGCCTGCTGCGCCCGTCCGATGTCCTCCAGGCAGACCTGCAGAGAGGAAGTCAGGTGTGCTGTTTCCCAGAGAGGAGCCTGGTGAAGTCACCCCAGAGTCACTCCCTTGCTTGGCCATGGGGGGGAATGCATGACTAAAAACGGCTTCCTCCTCTAGGCCCGCCCACCCCCACCCCCAAGAAAGAGCCTGGAGGCCGGATGGGAGGGAGGAGAGAGTGACAGCTGGTCGGCAAGGCAAGGACTGGGTGGCTTCTGCTGGTCTTAGCCCCACTTACAGGTAAGCTCTCGGCTTAAAATCACTGGTTTAGCGACTCACATTGGCACCCCCCTTGGTCATATGACTTCTGGCAAGCAAAGTCAGCGGGGGACGCTGGATTTATTTAATGATGTGTGATTCACTTAACAGCTGTGGCAAAAAAAAAAGGTTGCAAAAAATGGGTGCAATTTACTTAACAACTGCCTTGCTTAGCAACGATAATTCTGGTCCCAGCTGTGGGCCTCTAATTTCCTTCACTTCCCTCCTTCCTGCAGGTCGCCTTCAACTGCGCTCCCGGGCCAGTGGAACGGATATCCGTGTGTACTCCGAGGCTGAGCTCACACCACCACCTCTTCCCTTAGGGCAGCGCTTCTCAATTATTTTCTGTCATGCCCCCCTGGGAAGAAGAAAACATTTTTCGCGCCCCGCGCGCGACTGTAAATAGTATAATTATTAGAAAAAGGTCTGTTCTCCTTGAAAGGGAGGAGCATGCGCAGTCACATGTACTGGCTTAAAGCTCACTATCGATGCAAATGTCGACAGCGGTAGCCCGATTTCTTTAGCAAGTTTGATTAATTGGGGCAGCGTTATGTTTCACAGGAGAAGGTCATTGTCAGTTATTTGAGCATCAATTGGGCGCACATCCGTCGGGCAACAGAGTAAGTGTGGACGGACGTCCCACACTAAAGATGGCTCTGACAGGCTCGTGTCACAAGGGTTTTGGACAGCCAATCAGATGCCGAGGTCAAACACGCCCCCTTTTACAGAGCCTCGCACCCCCCCTGGGGGGCGCGCCCCACTATTTGAGAAGCACTGCCTTAGGGGGAGGCTGTTCAGGTCCCTTCATGTGTCTGTCTGCAGAGGATCCGTGCTGGCTCAACACTGCCACCAATTAACTTCCCGTGGTCTTTCTGCCAGCATGGCATGGCTGCCTGGGGCATTCTGGGAATTGAAGACCACATATCTTAACGTTGCTAAGATAGGGAAAGGCTGCAGTGTGAGCATCCTCTCAAGGCTATAGAAAAATTAAATACTCAGACCTGCCTCAGCTTCAGCCTCTGATTAAGACTGAGCCTAACTCCATCTGATGAGAAAGGTATAGTTTATTGAAAGTCAAGGGAATTACAGTAGTGGAGGGGTCCCCGGGCTGCAACCCACTACCAGGCCATGAGCTGTTCAGAACCGGGCAGCCCAAAGCGGCGGACAGGAGTGCGTATCCCCACTTGTGCGAGCAGTGGGTGAGAACACACACACTTCCCCCCCCGCTTGCGCAAAATCATCCCCCCCACCGCCAGTCCACAAAGCCAGGAAGATTGGCGGAACTCTGCAGTAGTGCATAGCCAGAACAGAAGATTGGGCGCTCAAATCCCCCAAGCCTAATTTTCCACTCAGTTGCCTCCCCTCACTGCCCTCCCATGTCCAATCAAATTCAAGCAAGACCAGTTCTGGGCTGGCTGACCTTGGAGCTCTTCTTGGAGAGTTAGAGTGAACTTTCCTTTCCCTCTGAGCATCCCCCCTCCCATCTGCCACACACACACACACACACACACACACGGTTCATGGCACCCGGTACTGATTGACTGCGAAGAGCCAGCCTGAGGTGGCAGCTGACATTACTTGAAAATGTTCCTTTCTCCTTTCGTCAGGCAGAGAAAGTATCTTTAAAGCAGAAAGAATATGTCTTTACCTCTGCTTCTAGGAGGGAAGCACTTTGAACTCTGAGCAAAAGCAACTCATTGAACTCACCTCAAACTGACCAAGATGGAAAAGGGCCGCAGAGCGATTGGCGTAACAGATGGCCATTTCTGGGCTGCCAGCCTCCGTATGGGACAAGGCCTGCAAGAACCAAAGGCAGAGGAGATGTGGCAAAGGCAACACCAGCGTGTCACAGCTCAGATTGGTCACACAGTGGTGGGATGCAGTCTGGATTCCCAGAGGGAGGGGCTGCATTCCTTCCCCCTGCGCTTCCCGCTCCCTCTCTGACCATCTTTTAATTTTTATTGTCTCATCACTTTGCTAATGTTAGCTTCACATTTTTTATCGTTTTTTCCCTGTTTTACTTTTGTAAGCTAACCAGAGTTGCCCCATGACAAGATGGGCAGCAACTACATTGAAGCCGTGTTTCTGCCCTTGGCAAGTTGAAGATGGGTGGACTTCAACTTCAACTCCCAGAATGCTGGCTGGGGAATTCTGGGAGTCCACACATGTTCAACTTGGCTCGGTTGAGGAACATTAAACAAATAAATGCATGAATTCCAGAAGGCAAAGAAAGCAAAACTTAGTCTGATGGGAGAAAGAGTGTTAAAGACAGCTCCCCCCTAGCAATTTTCAGAGTATATTCACAGTGATGTAAGTACAGTGGTATCTTCCAACTACTTTGAAAATCATCAAATTTGATAACGCATTCTGATGTGAATGCACATCAGACTACTCAATGCACAAGCTAAAACTTGTTGGTGTCCGTTGCCTTGTGAATCACTACTCATTGTCCCAGGCCCAATTAATGACAAATACCAAAGTACCAATGTAGTTGCTTCAGTCTGGCAAGATTCTGTCTATAGGTGAGGAACAATAAAGGAAACCGCTCAGAAGTTACCAATGTGTGTCTTTCTTGATTCTTAGGGCCTGACCCACAGTGACATGCACACACACACCCTACAGGAATGGCAGAGGTCAGGATCTCTTCATTTGGGTTTATCAAGGCTGTGGCCCTACATGCAATTGGGGAGGGGTCTAGAGCGGGGCTGTCAAATGCAGTTGGGGAGGGGTCTAGAGCAGGCGGATGAGTCACACGCTGCCATGGCCACCCGTTTTAGTGAAGGGGAAAAAAGTCCCGATATATCATGTGATGACGACGTGAGTTTGACACCCCTGATCTAGAGTAAGATTCATGCCTAGATGGTAGAGGTCTCCACTCCATGAGTTGCAGGTGATGCCCGCTGCAAGGGGTTTGCCCCTTGCCTTGGGACTGAGGCTCTCTAAACTCTTGCAATCAGATGATGATGATAACAACAACAACGTTTTTTATGGCCCAACAAGCAAAATTACTTATGGGTGATTTTATTTCACAGAACCCAAAACTGCATGAAGCTGCTGGGAGTCTGGTATCGGTAGTCCTCGACTTACGACCACAATTGAGCCCAACATTTCTGTTGCCAAGTGAGATAATGTATCCCATTTTATGATTTTTCTTGCCTCAGTGCTTCAGCGAACCACTGCAGTTCAATTAATACAGTTGTTAAGTGAATCTGGTTTCCCCATTGACTTTGGTTATAAGGTCAAAAAATGGGATCAAATGACCCAGAACTTTGCCGTCAGTTGCCAATCGTCTGAACTTTGATCACACGACCGTGGACCATGGGGATGCAGTGACGGTGCTGAAAAACGGTCCTCTTTTCTCAGTGCAGAGGGTAAACGTTCATGGTCACTAAGTGAACTGTTGTAAGTCGAGGACCTCCAGCACAAGTACTCCGTGACTCACGACCACAAGGGGGAGCGGCATTTCCATTTCGCTAGGCAAGGCGGTCGTTCAGGGAGCCATCCCCCGTTTCTTCGCCACGGTCGTTAAGCGAACCCCGAGGTGGTTAAGCGAGCCGGGCTCTCCCTCCGCCCACCCCCCGCCCCCCGGACTCTTACCCGGGAGTAGAGCGCGGCGGCCGCCCGGTGCTCCCCGGCCCGGAATCGCCGGTTGCCCTCCTGCCTGCAGGGCTCGGCCAGCCGGGGCTCCTTCCGCACCGAGAGGCGGCGGGCCAGGCGGCGCAGGCAGCCCCCCTCCTCCTCCTCCTCGGGGGTCCTGCGGGGGGGGGAGGGGGAAGAGAGTCAGGGCGGGGAAAAGGGGGGCGAGGGGGAAGGGAGGGGGCGGGGCTCACCGGATGGGGAGAGCGGCGGCGGCCAGGCGGAGCGGCTCCCGGGGCGACCGCGCGCGGACCAGCTCCTCCCTCCGCGGCGCCCCCAGAGACCCCCAGAGGCGCCCCGCCCGCGCCTGCCACTCCTGGCCCGGCAGCAGCTCCATCTTCCCGGCAGGCCCCGCGCCAGGGGAAAGGGGCGGGCCGCTACGCGCCCCTTTCGGCCAATCGGGGGCGCCGGCGGCGGGCACGTGGAGGCGGGGGGAGGGGGCGGGGCCTGGCTGAGCGCGCGCGGGAAGAGAACGAGGGCGGGATGGCGTCGCTGGTCAGGCTGAGCGAGGGCTCCATCGCGGTGAGCCAGCCGGGCCCGTCCCGGGGGAAGCGGGGAGTGGGGAGGGCTCCCGGGCGCCGCCCCTCGGCCCCCCCCCCCGACTCCCTCTCTCCCTCCCCCCCTCCCCCCCCCCCCCCCCACAGGCCATGCTGCTGCAGGCGGAGCCGGTGGAGAGGCCGGTGCTGCAGCTGATCGTGAGTAGCCGCCCCTCCCCCCCCCCCCCCCGGGGGAGAGAGAGGCTCCGCCCACGAGGCTCCCCCCCTTCCCCTCCCCACCCCCAGGCCTGGCCGGAGGGGCCTCCCGGCCTTGTCACAGACGGTCCTCGAGTTACGGCCGCTCCTTTAGGGACCGCTCGAAGTGGCAACAACATGAAATAAGTTTTCACACTTGACGACGACCCTTACAGCATCCCCCACGGTCACGTGATCAGAATTTGGCAACTGGCCTGTACTTAGGATGGTTTCAGTGTCTGGGGCGTCACGTGATTGATTCCCTTTTGCCGCCATGGGGAAGCCAGATTCACTTAACATCCTTGGCAGGAAAGGTCGTAAAATGAGGGAAAACTCACTTAACAACTGTCTCGCTTAGCAACGGAAATTTTGTGGCAGTTTTGTGTCCAGTTTTCATCCGTAGGGCTGATTTTGGCCAGAGCTGGGCCAGGGGAGCAGCCAGAGGGACCAGGAGGCGCCTTCCCTGCCCCAGAAGGCATCCCTGAGCTTGGGAAGAGGCAGCCGGGCTCTTCTTTGCCCTCTTGGCTGGGAAGGAGCCTCCCTGGCTGAGGCGGGTGTGTTTCCCCCCCCCAGACCATCCGCCCCATCTCCACTGGAAACGGGCCCCCTCGCTACCGGATGCTGATGAGTGACGGCGTCAACACCCTTTCCTGTAAGCACCAAGATGCCTTGAAGGGGCTTCAGAGTGAGAACTAGAGGTGGTGAAGGATCAGTACATGGTTGTCAGCAAAACTGTGTGTGTGTACGCGCGGGGGGGGGGGGAATAGCCTCGGCGGGGGGGAGCGCTGTATCACCGGGAAGATCTCAGTCTTCTTGGATTCCTACTCCACCTTCCTACTCTGCTGAGGACTCAAGGAAACTGAGGTTCAAACCACAAAACTTTTCATAAAGTTCAGACTGATTAAAATCATTAATCGTTCTCTCAGAGCACCTTGGATAGAAAGGCTGATGGTTGCCTGAGACCCTGGTGGGAACTGCCACTGCAGGAGGCCTATAAATGTAATAAGTAACTGCCGAGGGCTCGTGGGGCCAGGGATCTGCTGAACTACGGGAAGAGCTGCAGGAAGAGGAGCCACTTGCCTCAGCCAGAGGCCAGGGCCTGTTCAACAGGGCAGCCACAGTCGGCACCCCGAGGCCCAGCACTCCTCGGGACCCCCTTCTTGTTCTGGGGCTGCTTCTGAAGGGGCTCTGGACGTGGGCGGTGAGGAGGAGGGGAGGCTCAGCTAGGGAAGAGAAGGTGTTCAATGCATAGAGAGGCTTCAGCACAGTGCCACTTGATTAAACTGGTGGTCAAGTGACCATTCTGACGATTGAGACCCTGCAGTAATGCTATGAATTGTATTGTAAATGTTTGATCAAATACGGCTTCCAAAATGAAATGCTGATTTGCGTTTCGACTCCGTCTATTAATCTGATGATAAGTGAAATGCAGCCAAGCTTTTAAACTTCTCGGTGTCGGGTGAGCAGTTTCAACCTTCTGGCTGTTGATGTCCTCACGTCTGCCTCTCTTCCGTTTGCAGCTTTTATGCTGGCCACACAGCTGAACCCTCTGGTGGATGACCAGAGCTTGACCGCAAATGCCATTTGCCAGATTAACCGCTTCATTGTGAACACTCTGAAGGATGGAAGGTAACGGCTGAATCTGGAAGGAAGGCTTAAAGTGGTGTCCCCTGAGTGTGCCTGCGGGGACTGGGAATGGTTCCCCTTTTCCTCAGGGGCTCTTCTGATACTTCTGTAAAATGACAGATGTCCTTATTTTCATCTGCCCACGCAAATCAGTGAATCATTCCTGGCACACAGGGTAAGAAAAGAGTGAAGAACTGGGGGGACGGGAGGGGACTCTCCCCTGCTTTAGAGGAGATGCGACTTTGTTGTGTTATTACAGAATAACAAGCCAGAATTGCCAGGAATTTTGCCACCAAAGCCCCCCACCGACTCCTGGCTGGCTCCTCCTGTAGATGAGAAGGCTTAAAGACAGAAGCTGAAAGAAACAGTGCTGGGCTTAGGTTCAGGTGCTCTGCTGCAGCTGTTAACAAGCCGGCTGTCAGCCTCCGCCTTACTGCTTGGCTGCCATAGAAAGGGCCTGACACCTGACACTGGCTACAAACTTGGGTTCAAACTAACTGGTTGTAGGAGAGACATGCAGGGTCTGGATCCAGGGTAATATGAAAGATGCCTCTTGTGGGAGGAAGGTACAAAAATCACAACTCGTGTGAGGTCCTTGGTGCTCTCTGAGCTTTTTTGTTTTCATGAAGATGTTTCATTATCAAAGGAGGGTGCAGATGATCTTAACAGATTAACAGAGTTGGAAAGTGTCTTGTAGGTCATCTAGTCCAACCCCCCAAAGCAGGAGACCCTACACCATTTCTGACAGATGGCAGTCCACCTCTTCTTGAAAGCCTCCAGTGATGAAGCTCCCACAACTTCTGAAGGCGACTTCTGTTCCATTGATTGATTGCTCTCTGTCAAAAAATTTCTCCTTATTTCCAGATTGAATCTCTCCTTGCTCAGTTTCCATCCATTATTCCTTGTCTGGCCTTCGGGTGCTTTGGAAAATAGCTTCACCCCCTCCTCTGTGGCAGCCCCTCAAGTATTGGAAGACTGTTATCATGTCTCTCCTGGTCCTTCACTAGACTAGCCATTCCCAGTTTCTGCAACCGTTCATCGTATGTTTTAGCCTCCAGTCCTCTAATCATCTTGGTTGCTGTTCTCTGCACTCTTTTCTAGAGTCTCAACATCTTTTTTATAGTGTAGTGACCAAAACTGTTCCCTAGTTGGGGTGAAACATTTGAAGAAAATAACCAAGCTCAGAGAATCCCAAGGACCCCACAGCTCAACCCTGAGTACAAACATTCGCTTCTATCATCCCAACTTATATTTGAATGGCATCTGAGTGGGTAGGAGCTGGTCAGAAAGGAATCGTAGTAGACAGCACCATGAAAATGCCACCCCGGTGTGCAGCTGCTCCAAAAAACTGCCTGGCTCAAGATGTTAGCAAAAGAAAACCGAGACCGCAGTATCCTTACAGCCTTGTGCAAATTGGTGGTGATACACACTTGGATGGGGACTTGTCCCTACACTTCAGAAGGATGCTTCAGGGGCACCAAAAAGACCCCAAGATCATTGCAGGCAGCTCCCTTACAGTGGGGGTGTGGGGAGAGGCTCTTTGGTGTGGAGACCAGGAGGGGGGCCACCAAATCATGCAAGGAAGAGGGCATGCAGAGAGAGGGAAGATCAGCCCTTGTGCCAAATGAAGGGCCACTGAGGGCCCCTCCTGCACCCAGCGCGTAGCTAAATGGAGGGAGGGCGAGGGAGTCTAATGTTGGCGAGATGGAAAGGGTCGCTAGGCAGGTTCTCAGTGGAGAGCCGGGTCCTATGACCTTGGCTGTGTGTGAGAATGTGGACTATTCTTGCCCTCCGGTGCAGGGCTGCCGGTCTCCCCACTGGTCGCTGTGGGGCCCAGGCAGTCAAGTTGGGTGGGCCGAGGCAGGACCACTGCGTCCTCGCAATAACTGGGGCGGAGAGGCAGCCCAGGCAGGGGGCTGGGCATCAGTCATGTGTTGCATGAAAGTGGCTCTCCCGGCATCATCTCCGCCTGTCCTTGTGGGAAAGCAAATGGCTCTTCAACTCCAGCCCCTTCCTGGAGCCTGGGAGGTTTAGTCACAAGCCCACATTTGAGGGATGGAAACGAAGCCAATGCGACTTCCTGCTTGGTGTCTCTTCCGGCACAAGGCAGATGGGGAGGGGTTTTGAGGAGGGGGCGGAGAAGAGAATTGCTGTGTGAATTGCAAAATAAGGAGGACAAAAGAAGTCACCTTCAAGTGGGCAACTCAGGCACCAAAAGGGAAGGGTCACCGCGGCTCCTGAGGGACTCTGGCCTCTGCCAGACAGAGCCTCCAATCGGAGAGAGAAGGGTTGGGGGGGTGTCAGAAGAGAAGAACATTAAAGCATTGTAACAGGTAGTCCTCTACTTACAACTGTTCATTTAGTGACCATTAAAGATTACAGTGGCACCGAAAAAGTGACTGATGGATTGCAGCATCCCCAGGGTCACATGATCAAAACTCAGGCGCTTGGCAACTGACCCGTGTTTATGATGGTCGCAGAGTCCCGGGTCACGTGATCCACTTTTGTGAGCTGACAAGCGAGGTCAAGGGAAGCCAGATTCACCTAACGGCTGTGGGGTTAATTTAACAACTGCAGTAATTCATTTAACAACTGTGGCAGAAAAAGGTCTTAAAATGGGGCAAAATGCACTTAACTGTCTCGCTTAACAACAAATGTTGGCCTCAGTTGCGATCATAAGTTGAGGCCTCCCTGTTGAAGCTCTGACTTTAGCCTGGCTCCCCCTCCAAGAAGCCTCTGCCGCTCAGGCGTTTGTGGCGGCCAATCAGCCTTTCGGCCCTGCCTGACCCCCTGTGCCCCTTTGGCTGGGCAGCCCTCCTGCCCGCTGGGCCTGTTGGGATATGTCTGGGGTCCCTCCTGGTCACCGGTGCCTTTTGGAGGGGTTGGCTCTTCTGGGCTCTTGGCACCTCTGGCCTTGTGCCCGGCCTGGAAAACATTCTGGCAACTAGAGCGGCCATGGGGCTTCCTTGTGTGGCCTCCGTGCCTTGCAGCGCCAGCTGGGAGCTCAGCCTGCTTGGGCCCTTTGCCTGCTTCAGCAGTTGCCTCTGAGTGGAGCAGGGACCCGGATCTGAGACTCCGGCAAGATCCCTCAATCTGGGCTCCTTTTCAGGTGTCGATAAGCGGGTTCATCTTTAGTAATAAAAGAAGCAAACAAGCCACGACTCCTCTTTTAGAGAACAGGCCAGGGGAGCCGTTTCTAGCGAATGGGTAGAATCCAAGTGGAGGGTGGCTTATGATTCCCTTGGTGGGCCATCCTCCGTAAGTAGGCTAGAGGGGAGCCTGCGCCCCTTACTCAGGTCCCCTGGCCCAGGATCTTTGGCAAACCCAGCAGCCCCCTGGGGCCAACTCGTATTTGTCTTTGTAGGCGAGTGGTGGTCTTGATGGAAATGGAGGTTCTGCGGCCGGGTCATGCAGTCCCCGCCAAGATTGGAAATCCGGTGCCGTACACCGAAGGTAAACCACCTTTCCTAGCTGGCCCTTGGCAGCTGCCTTTTGTCCGGAGTCTTGTCTTTGAACCTGGCTTAATCGTGGCTGCTTTTCTGTTCCTTCTGTCTTTTCTGTTGATGCCCTTTGGTGAACTTCATTGGAATGTATTTGGGGGAGGGGGGATCGGCATGGAATCACAAAGCCCAGCAGGAGCAGCTACAGATGGCATTCATGGGCTTGGAACAGCAGGGGACAGGGCCGTTTCAAGAGCTCTGTGACCAGCAACGATTTACGGCTGAGCCACTGGGCAGGTGGGGAGCCACATGGATAGATGAACATTGCCTCGCCTGGCAGGGGCAGCAGCTCAAACCTTCCCTGAGGTTGCCCACTCCAACCCCAAGGGCTGCCTCTGGAGTTTCCCAGGGCCTGGCTTCTTTTAACTCTGGCGTTGCCCCGTGCCAGCTGTCTCCTGAAATAGAGCAGCCTAGAAGAGGGAAGGCGTAAAACGGGTGGTTCCTAGAATCACCGGGCTGGTTGACCCCCACTTTGGGGACGAGAGCGGAGTGTAGCTCTCCCGCTGCATTGTTTTATTCACCTTTCCTAATTGTCTGTCCCGAGTTCGGGTCCAGCTGCACTTGTGCATCTGTTGCCCGGCCCCATTGCAGGAAAGGGGCAGAAAAAGGAGCTCTTTCTGCCTTCCAGAAGCCAGCGAGGGGCCAGCCTCTTTGTTCAGGGGTCAAAGCAAGTCAGCCTTGGGGATCCCTTGAGCTGAAGCCCTTCTGGAATCCCTGACCTCAGTTGCTGCGTTGGCCTCGGGGGCACAACTCCCCAGAGTCCCCTTTCTCTAATTCCCCTTTCTCCCACTTGCCGAGGGAGGCAAGTGGCTTGGGCTGCGATTCTCCCAGCCAGAGAGGGAGACCTGCTTGCTGACTGTCTCCGGAGCTGGCAGATACGGCGCTAAGTAGAGCCCACCCAGGAATGCTGAGCTGAGGTCACCCCTCACCCTGGAGGCTTTGGCAAAGTCGCTCCCTCCAGCCTGGAAACCGGAGGAGCTGCCTGCGTGAAACAAGCCAGGCCCCTTCCTCCCGGCTGGAACCCTGGCAAGCAGCTCTCCGTGTCTCTCGCTCTCGCTCTGCTTTATGGAGGAGGAGCCCCACAGCAGCTCAGTGGCCTCTGTGGCTCTATGAAATTAATCCCCCTTTTTTCTGAAAGGTGCTTTCTTCCTCCTCAGTTAACTACTTTTGTTCTTAAATGGCAGATACCGAGGCTTCCCCGCTTCAAATGCCTCTGATTATACCTCACCCGCCAATTGAGCTGATCCCCTTTGAGCCACCAAGCGCTCTGAAGGTGCCACCTCCCATTTGCATTTCAGAAAAGTGGGATCTGGCCTGGGAGGGGGTAGTCCTCTCCCCCCCCCCCCCGGCTCTTCTGTTAAGGGGGGACGTGTGTTTTTGAGAGGGCATGGAGCTGTTTATGTAGGTCTCCCTGGGAATGGGGCTGGAGAGCGGTTGGAAAACACCCGTCATGAATAAACACACGGCGGGCGGGCGTGTCTAAGAAAGGCTTACCTGTGGGGCACCTGGGAGAGGCTTTCCACTCGGGGGGCCTCCAGAGGGAGGGACGGGGACCGCGCTTGCTCCCCACTCAGGCAGAGCGCCAGTGAGAAGGGCTTGCTGCAGAAATAGCTCTGCTTATATCATCTCACACATTTAGTGCTGCACCATCCCCTGTTTGAGCAGTAATTAATTCGCCTGCTTCGTGTTCTTATTAGGCGCCTTAAGTATTATGTCTGCAAGGGCGGGAGGTAAATTCAGAAGATAATAAACGACAGTGGGGGCCACAGGACAACGGCTCTGGCAGGGGTGGAACACAAGCCTTGAGAGGGCTGGAGAGTGGCTCTTCCGGATTGTCCTGGGGCAGCAGCAGTGGGGGGGGTGGTTCTGGGTTTGCCATAAGGCTTGGCTCTCCTGGGGGCTCCTGCGTGGTGCTCAGAGTACCTCCGGCCGCCTGCCAGGGATGGGGGAGTCGCTTGCTTGGGGGCTCCACGGTGACGCCTTTCTCCGGGGAGCAGCGGGGGCCACCTGCCTCTGCCCGGAAAACGGGAGGCCTCGGGGGTCAACCAACCGATTTTCCGTCAGCCGTTCTGGGGGAGGCAGGCTGTGCGACAGGCGAGAGAAGGCCACCGTGGCAGCAGCTACTTAAGGATTGGGAGGCCGGTGTGCTTGGATGGGGCCTTGAGTGGAGCTCCCCCTCCAGCCCCAGCTCTTGAGTCAAGGCCCTGCCCTGTGCCGTCCTAGTGGCCCAAAGCAGCAGCAGCAGCAGCAGCAGCAGCCCATCCTTTCTGGTCAGTGCTTGCTAGCCTTGGCCATCACGGCTTCGGCTGGAGACGGCATGTGGTGCCTTAAGCGAGCGGGAGAAGCAGATGAAGAGGCTGGGATGCGGGTCAAGTGGCCAGGTGGGCATCTGCATCAGCCGGCTGGAGCGGCTTCATGTGTTTTCCTCTCGTCCAGGCAGCAGACAATCCCCCAAAGAGGTGGCTGTGTCAGTCCCTGCAGCCCCCAGACAGTCTCTGCCCCGTCATTCTGCTTTTCTAGGAATTGGGGGGGGTGTAAATTGGAATACTTCAAAGGAGCCTCTCTTGCTAAATAGGCGGTAATTTAGAAAACGAAGCATTCCAGCTGGGCACTTCACTTCGCTTCCCCTGTTTGTCCCTGCCTCTTCCTCGACTCCAGTACCCAATCTTAAAATCCCTGCCTGGGGCTTGTTTCCTCCCCCCTTCCCTTTCGGATGCCTCCCCCAGATCGGTGCTTCCTCTCCTCTCGCAGCCCCTGACCCCCCC
>WNWU01019150.1:12483-26828 GCA_012654045.1 Ptyas mucosa | reverse complement strand
GCCCAGGAATGTTCTGGTTATTAGCCAAAGGAGCCACAGCAGCTCTGGGTTCGGGTCTCCATCTCTTTCTTCCTGCAGACTGAAACGTTCCAGGATGTGAGAGAGGATTGCTTTCATTGGTCACATTTTTTTAAAAAAGAGCTGGTCTGGTTTTCTGTCCCATGAGCAGAAATCCCAAAAGGATCCCGGGACTTGTGGCAGCTGATTTTCTTGGCACACTTAAATGTCCTGAGTGGGGGCCACAGATTTCCGCCCCCGGGACATTGGCTCATCCCCTTTTTGTCCCCCTTTACACCTTTGCTCTGAGGGTGGCAGAAGAGGCAGCAGGCCTCCTTGTCCCCTTCGCCAGTGGGGCGTGCGTGTGTGGATTGAGATGCAGTGGGGCCTCCTGGCCTTTGTGAGCGTTCGCAGGGAGAGCGCTGGGCCACTCACGCCCCACAAATCTCTCCTCTTCCCCAAACAGCAGCTGGGCAAGCAGGGAGGCAGCCGCCGGCCACCGGCCCAGCACCCAACCCTTTCCAGAGCAAGCCATCAGGGCTCCAGAGTGGGGCCCCAGATGCAGGTAATGGGGGGGAAGGCGGGGGGGTGGGTGGGCTCTGATGACATCAGAGCAGAGTTGCTTCTCTTTCGGCTCTGCTTCTCTTCAAACCCAGGGCTGGAAGCATCGGCCAAGCATCCGGTTCCAGCCTCTTTTCTTGGCCCCTCAGAGGGGAGAGGCCTGCTGCTGGAGGGTGGTGCACAGAGGGAGCAGCTTGTGGCTGCCAGGAGGGTGGGGCACTGTCCCCAAAGCCAGTTTCTCCCCCGTGGAATGAGTGGCTGTGGTGGGCAGGAGCCCTGCTGGAAAAGCTGCCCTCTGGGAAGAAGAACAACCCACCCCCCATGGGAAACAGGCCTCCGTTTCTGTCTCTGGGACTCCAAAGGGAAGCCCCCGGCCAGCCAGAGGACTTGGGGGCCACAAGAGGGTCCCATAGCGGCCCAAAGCTGCTCCCGTTGCCTTGACCGTCCCCAGGACCAGAGTTTGTATGGCATCTGAATGGCCAGGAGCTTTTCCGGGGGTCTTTTGTTGGGCTCTCCCCGTTAGCAGATGGGGGACGCACAGCTGGAAAGGGAAGCTGGCATGGAACTGAAGCCGAAAAAATCATTTTCCAGCCCTGTCAGGTCACAGCAGAGCTTAATTAATAATGAGGGATCCCGTCATCTCCAGAGCTGGCAGATAATTATCGCAGGCGGGGATGTTAATTGCTGCTCAAGGAGCAGAACCTGCCCGGTCTTGGCAGGTAACAGGCAGCTTCATTCTTCTCGAGGAGACCCCTTCTTCCTGCCCGAGCAGCCAGGAGGAGCAAATTGAAGGGGAGGCTGTGGAGCAGGAACCAACATTTTGTGTCGTTTGTGTAGTGACAGGCTCCAGCGAAGCCATAGGAGCAGATTCCCCAAAGGGCCTGAGGCGAGCGGGCGCTATGCCCATGCCTGGGCTTCCAGGGGAGGGGCTAGTTCCCTTTGAGAGCAATGAAAGTGGGGGGGGGGGGTGTCTCTCCCCAGCCTAGGCCAGAAACAGAGGCCTGTTTCCCAAGGACGCCTTCCTTAGTTGAGCAGAGGGGGGCGGCCTTTGCTCTCCCTCAGTGCCAGGGCCTGAGGAGGGCGTTGCTGGCTACCAAAGGACTTCTCACCCAAAGCACACGCCAGTCTCTGCCCTTTCGGTCCTTGGGCGGCCACAGGGCAGCTGCTTGTGGGACTGGCAACAGCCCAGGTGCCAGCAATGATGTGGGTAACTTCGTTTTATCCCAGGGTCTTCGGCAAAGTACCCCGGCCCTTCCAAACTGCTGGGGAACACAGGGAGCTCTGGCATCCTGAGCACTCCGGGGGGCTCTCAGGTCAAAGTGGTGCCCATCGCCAGCTTGAACCCTTACCAGTCCAAGTAAGTAGAAGACTGCCCTGGCCGCCAGCCCTCCCACCACCCCCTTCCTTCACGGGGGCCCAGCAGCGGTGGTGGGACAGTGCCCTGCAGTGGGGCGGTGGTGGGGGTTTGTTGTATGGCAAAGAGCCTGGCGAGCCACACAGCCGCTTTTAAGGCTTCGGATTGTGGGCCTGTCCAGCGGGTGTGTCTGCCCGGCCTTCCTCATCCGAAGGCATCTCTCTCCTCCCGAGGCTCCCTGGCATTTGCCGAGGCCGCGGTGCCGCAGTGGGGACCTAACAGGAGAAGGCAGGAGTTAGGAACGGGAGCCCATCTTCCTCCCTGGTGGGGCAGAGCCAGTGCCCCCCACCCACCCCTTGGGGCTCTGGTTCGCCTGAGCCATTCCTCGGGAGCAGAAGGAAGGGGGCGCAGAGCAGAATGGGACAATTCAACAAACACAAAAGCTAAATTAATTTCAACGGAATTGTGGCCGATAATAATAAAGCCAACCCAGAAATACAAGAGTTACAAGAATTTCAACAAAAACGTGGTCACCAATAATATATAAGAACCTGAATGAAACGACGACGGCAGCGTTGAATTGTCCGGGGCGGTGTTGCCATGTGCAGGATGGGCCGGCCTGGAGTCCCTCTGGGGCTCGGGTGCGTTTCCCGGGGTGGGGTCTTGGGGTCAGTCCTGCCAGAGGAGCCGCTGGCGGGGCCAGGTTCAATTCCCTCTGTTGCTGCTGTGTCTTTCCAGGTGGACCATTTGCGCCCGGGTGACCCAGAAGGGCCAGATCCGCACCTGGAGCAACTCCCGGGGCGAAGGGAAGCTTTTCTCCATAGAGATGGTGGATGAGAGCGTAAGTGCTGGGCTTGCCCTATGGCGGCTGCCTTTGGAAAGGTCCCGGCGGCCGTTCTGGGAACGCAGAGCATTACGGGTTGGCCGGCTATTGGCAGGACCGGCTGCTGTTCCCTCAATCCCTGGAAGGCGGCACTTCTCCTGAGGGGCCCTCAGCAGCCTCGGGGGGGCTCAGTTTGTCGCCTGGGCAGAGGCCTTGAATCGGGCATGAGAGGAGGGGCTGGGGGCTTGGGCTGACGTGCCTCCAGCTGATGCAGCTGCCCTCCTGCTTCCCCCTCGCAGTGAGAAAGGCTTGGCTTCCTCTGACTTCCCTTTACTCCCTCCCGCTGGGTCAGGCGTTTTCCTATAAATTTAGGCTCAATTTTAACTGGGTCCTCTACAGCAGAGTTCCCCTGACCCTTTCCGGCTTTGCAGACCAACCGGGGGGGGGGGGGCAAGAGGGGATTGTTCCACGCGAGTGGCGGACAAACGCATGTGTGCACGCAGCTCCATTTGCAAGAGTGGTGGACATGCTCACCCGCTGCTTGTGCAAATGTGGGTGTGTGCACTCGCTCACCTCTTCCATGACCTGGTTCCAAATGGCTCAAGGCCCAGGAGTGGGCTCGAGGGTTGGGGTCCCTGCTCTACAGGTGGTTTGGGTGAGTGGGATTGGCCAAAGAAAACGATGGGGAAGGGGAGGTCTTTGGGCAATTTCCCTCCCGGAGGGGGCCTCTTAATGAGAAAAGGAGGGTGCGATTTGTGGGAAGGGGTTCCCCTGCCGGGTTGTGTGGGAAGCCCCAACTGGGTGAGCTGGCTCCGTCGATCAAAGGCGGGAAGCGGGTGACAGAAAGGAGTGGCGTGGCGGCTGCTTTCCTGAGAGGACATGCAGGAATAGGTGCAGGCCCAGAAGGGGCGATTCTGAACTCCTGGCACGTCTGCTCAGCTGCTCCTTTCCTTCCTCCTCCGGCTGCTGTCGAGCTTTTGACTGATGGCTTTTATTGCCGTTTTAATCCTCCTCCGGCATAAACATCTTAGCTGGTGGTGCTTGAGCTCTGCTTTTAATTATCACTTCAGGAAGGGCTTGTCACAACACTCGGGCGCCGCTCTGCCCGGTGGGGTGCCATCCCCGATTCCTAGAGCGGGAAGGAGGCAGGTGCACCAGGCTGGCAGGCAGAACTGCTTGGCGGGGGTCAGGCCCTCCTGGAGGGCTGCACAGGCCTGGGAGGGTCTGAGGAGGCTTCGGTTGCCTTAAAGTTGCGGGCAACAATCCCGCTAAATCAGAATTTGAGGCTCCTCCCACTTGAGAAGAAGATGTTGATTTTCTCTTTTGGATTTTGAGATTCTTAGCTCGCCTTTAGTGATGGCCCACAGCATAGCCAAAGCTCTGTCTCCATGGGTGATGTGGGCTGCTGATGTCTCGTGGCGTCCATTCCACTTTTGCTGAGGGCCGGTTGTTCTGCTAGACCCGTGATGGCAAACGTATGGCACAGGTGGCACGCGTAGCCATATCAATGGGCACGCAAGCTCAGCTCCGGCGTGAATGGTTGTGCTGGCCAGCTGATTTGTGGGCCTTCTGGGCCCACCAGAAGTAGGGAAACAGGTTGTTTCCTACCTCCGGAGGGCCTCGAGGAGTGGTGGGGAAGGCCTGTTTTTCTCTCTTACCTGGCTCCAGAGCCTTTCTAGCAGTCTGGGGAGGGCAAAAACGGCCTCTCCTCCCCCCCCCCCCCCCCGGGGAAGCCAGAAACAGCCTGTTTGCCAATTTCTGGAAGTTGGCAAACGGGCCATTTTCAGCCTCCGGAGGCCCTCTGGGGTGGGTGGGGAAGACCGATTTTGCCTTCCCCAGACTCCTATTAAGGCTCTGGAGCCAGGTGAGAGAGAAAAACGGGCCTACCGGGCCATTGCTTGCCAGAAGCAGGGGGAGTGGGGGGGCTGTGCACGCCTGGGCAGAGCACATAGAATTATGGGTGTGGGCACACACCCGCGTAACCCTCCCCCGCCCCCCCTCCTGGCACGTAATGGCAAAAAGGTTAGCCATTACTGTGCTGGACCTTCTTCCACATGCTTCCCATTGGAGTTGATCACCGCGGGCACGCTTTCCACAACGGGCAATCAGTCAGGATGGGTAGGGCCCAGGTGGCGGATGTGGTCAAACCGCTGCCCCTGAGGCTTCCACCGGGATGAGTTGCCTTCCTATCCGGAAGCCTTTCCTGAGCCTTGTGCATGTCGGCTGTTCTTCCCCAGGGTGAGATCCGAGCGACGGCCTTTAACGACCAAGTGGACAAGTTTTTCCCTCTCATTGAGTTGAACAAGGTACGCGGGGATGTGGGGGTGTATATGTGTGTCTGTCTCGCGAGCTCTGTGCGTGGGGCCGAACAGAAGGTCCGTCTCGAGCTGTGTACGGCTAGTCCTGCTTAACCACTCCCCTGCTTAGCCATCCCTCAAGGTTCAATCTCTCCGCCTCAGGTCTACTACTTCTCCAAGGGCCACCTGAAGACGGCCAACAAGCAGTACACCTCCGTGAAGAACGACTATGAGATCAGTTTCTCCAACGAGACGTCCGTCGTTCCCTGTGAGGACGCTGAGCACCTGCCCTCTGTGCAGTTCGACTTTGTGGCCATTGGGGACTTGGAGAGTGCCAGCAAGGACTCCCTCGTGGGTGAGTCGGACCGAACAGGGCCTCTTGAGCGCCAGCCGGGCCCCATTGCCATGAGTGCAACTACATGGGGCCATTCGCACTCTGGAGTGGGACTGCCGGGCTGCTGCAGGAAGGTACGCAGCTCCTGCTAGCATCGTGGCTCCGGCTTTGGAGAAAAGTCCCACCCGTTAACACCCCCTGTGGCATGAGGGGCCCCCAGGGAGGGTCCCCAAGGAGATCTGTGGGCTCCAGCCAGAGAAACTGCCCGGAGCTTCCGTTCGGGGACCAGATGCCCAGGGTGGCGGCATCCAAGGGGCCTCCAAGGGCGCTGAGCCTCCCCCCATCCTGTCACCTGGCCTCCTCTTTGGCAGGGGAGCCGCCCCCCTTTTTGGCCAGGGAGCTCTTTGGGGTGGGGGGTTGATGCTGAATCAGATTCTCTGTTTGGGGGGGGGGGAGTTGACAAGGGCAGAGGATAGGTTCCTTCCTTGGGGGGAGGGGGTCGAGGTGGCTTGCCCCTTCAGCCTGGCCTTGTTTCCCAGACGTGATTGGGGTCTGCAAGAGCTATGAGGACACTCAAAAGGTCACCATCAAGTCTTCCAACCGGGAGGTTTTCAAGAGGGAACTGCACCTGATGGACATGTCGGGCAAGACCGTGACGGTCACTCTCTGGGGTGTGGACGTAAGTAGTGGGGCAGCCGGGGCGCTGCTTCCCCACCAGGCTGGGCTTAGGACTGCTGGGGCCCAAGGCAGGAGGGCTGAGACAAAGGTCCTTGGTCTCCAAAGGGGCGGGTGGGGGGGAGGACAAGCAGTCGACATCCGCAGCTCTTCTTGGCCTTTTAAGGGCGTCCCTGTTTCCTGGCTTGAGCACCCTCCGAGGCTGCCCTTCCTGCCCTGACAGCCTCTGCTCCTTCCTGGCTTTGCAGGCGGAGAAGTTCGATGGCTCCCGGCAGCCAGTGGTGGCCATCCGGGGGGCCCGAGTCTCAGACTTTGGGGGGCGGAGTCTCTCCGTGGTTTCCTCCAGCACCCTCCTGGTGAACCCCGACTGCCCGCAGTCCTTCAAGCTGCGGGGCTGGTAAGTTTGCTCTGCATCCCTGGGCGGTTCGGTCTGTCGGGCTGGCCGGGTTCACAGCACATGCGAAGAGGCTGACTAGCCAGGGGTGTGCAGTGCGAGTCCAGCCGTTCTGTGGTTGAGGGGCGACCGATGGGACACCTGATCCTCCTCTGCACCCCCTGTGCAGAGAGTGGGGGTCAGGTTCCCCTGTGGGGGGAGCTGGAAGGCCAGGGTGGAGACGGGGCTGCTTCCTGTTCTCAGGGGGCGAAATAAGCCCACTGGAGGGTCTTGAGCCGGCCCACAGCGGGCCTTTTCCTTCCAGCTGGGTGGGTTGCGGGGGGAGCCTTTGGACAGGGCTCCTCTGCCCTCCTGCTGGGTGGCAGCAGCCATCTGCCTGAGGGCTCGGGGTCATAGCGGCCCCTGGGAGAAAGCCGTCAGGGCAGCCGGCCTTGGATTCAGGCCAGGAAGCTGCTGCTTTGGAGGGCATGTCTTTGTTCCACAACCGGCCACTCCTGGCAGCCCGAGAGAAGCCCCAGCCTCCCTCTCTGGTCCTCTTGGTGCAATTGAGGCTGAGGGGGGTCTTCAGCTTGCCAGGAGCCACTCTGGAGGAGGAGCTTTTGTGCCCTGGCTTGTGTCGGGCACATTGTTCCCCTGAAGTGCTCTCAGCCGCTCAAGGCCCTGGCAGAGGCCGAGTGGCTTTCCTTGGGTTGTCTGCACACACAGCGCAGCCTCTGCGAGGGGGAGACCAGGGTGGTGTTACTTGGAGCGTTGCCAGGTGGTCCGGGGCTCCCAAGTGGCTCTGCAGGCATTCTTGGGGTTCCGAGGGGAGCTGGCCTGATGGTTAGGGAACAAAGTGGGGGAAGGCAGTGCATGGAAGGCAGTAGGTGGGCAGGGAGGGCAGGCTGCTCTGAGGCCTGGAGCCCCTCCTGTGGGTCAGAGGGGCAGGCGGCCATTCTCGGCTACTGCTTCAAGAGTGGAGGCAAGGGAGCCGGAGGGGGCTTCCCCAGGGGCTTTACAATCCCCCAGAGGGAACCCTCCCAAAAGGGGCAGCTGCATGGCCAGTCCCCCCCCCCCCCCGCCCCAGTCCTGGCACAGGAGGAGAGGGGGTGGAGGAAGGAGCTGGATGGCCCTCTGCCCCTCCTTCAGCAAAAGCTTGGAAGGCAACCTGGGAGGGGGCAGGCCTCCCCTAAGCTGCAGGCAACCTCTCTTGGCATAGAGGGTGGCAGCCGGGGTGGCATCTTGGGCTTAGTTCTTCCCACTTGGGGGGGGGGCGTTTTAAAGAGAGGGCTGGAGCAGAGCCTCTCCCCCTCATTCCTCTCTCCCAAAGAGACCCCTATTTCCATCCATGGGCTCTGATGATGCAGAGGGAGGTGTGGTAGGTGCACCAGGGGCCGCCGACTCCCACCCAAGCAGGCACTTCTCCCTCCTCAACCCCCCCCCCCAGCACCCCGCAGTGCTGAGGCTCCCCGGGATCCTCTGTGCCCCCCCACCCCCCCACCCCCAGTCACCAGCTCCTCCTGGCTGTGCCTGAGCTGCTGGCCTCTTCCTGCCAGGAGGGCTCCTCTGCTGCCTGGGTCAGGGAGGCCAATTGGAGGGATGGGCTGGAAGGCGAGGCCAGCTGCTCCTGGCTCCGCCTTGGGCCGGGCTGGTTCTTCCCAGGTCTTCTCCTGGCTCCCCCTCCCCTGGTCAAGGTCCCCCTGCCTTCCCTCCGGGGAGCAGCCGCAGTGCAGAGCCAGGCCAAGCAAGGCGGCTCTTGGCTTCCCCGGCATAAAACACGGCACTAATTAGAACGGAGCGGATCCTGCCGGGCTTTTTGGGAGACTAATCAGTGCCGGCTCCTGTAATTATTTCCAGTGTGGCTCATTGATAGAAACCCCTCATATGGCGTCTGAAAACAAAAGCTGTTTTTCTTTCAGGTTTGATTCGGAAGGGCAGCACCTGGAGTCCGTCTCCATCTCTTCAGGGCGAGGTGGGCTGGCGGCAGGGGGCAACACCAACTGGAAGACCCTGAACGAGGCCAAGTTGGAGAGCCTGGGCCAAGGAGACAAGGTGAGAAAGGGGGGGGGGGGCGCTGAGGGAGACTCCCCCCCCAAAGCTCTTGGGGGAACTGGCTTCAGAGGCTGGCTCTGGCCGTGGGCAGCCCAGTCCTTTGGGGAGGCCCAAGCAAGGATGGAGCGTTCACTTCTCTGTCTCTTTGCCTATCCAGTCTGTTTTCAATATCTTACAATAAATTGGAGCAAAGACCCATCTGGACTTAGAAGTAGCCTTCAACTTACAACCACGATGGAGCCAAAATTTCTGTTGCTAAGTGAAGCAGTTACTAAGTGACTTTTGCCCCATTTATTTTTTTGCCACAATTGTTAAGCGAATCATGTGGCTGTTAATCAAATCCAGCTTCCTTCATTGAAATGGTCCTGTCCAAGCGGGATTGGGTCCCTCCCACCCAACTCTCTGATTCTATCCTATTCTGCTGGGAAGGCCGCAAAAGGGGATCACATGACCTGGGCAAGCGACCGTCATAACTACAGGCCACTTTGCCAAGCACCCCGATTTTGGTCATGCGACCATAGGGAGGAAAAGCGGTCGTAAGGCACTTTTTTTTTCATTGCTGTTGTAACTTTGAATGGCTGTAAGTCAAGGACTGCCTGCATTTTGTGGTTCTTCATGCCACGGGATGGCTGGCAGCAGGGGATTCTGTGGAGAGGAGCCGTGGCCGCCTGGGCAGGTCAGGACAGAGGGACCGCAGGGCGCGGCGGGTGCAGGATGGGGCCCTAGCGCGGCCTCTGGAGCACCCCACTAATCCCGCCCCGGGTTGCCTTTGCAGGCCGACTACTTCAGCTGCGTGGGCACGGTGGTGTACTTGCGCAAGGAGAACTGCATGTACCAGGCCTGCCCCACCCAAGACTGCAACAAGAAGGTGATTGATGAGCAGAATGGCCTCTACCGCTGCGAGAAGTGTGACCGGGAGTTCCCCAACTTCAAGTACCGCATGATCCTGTCGGTGAGTCCACGGCTCTGGAGGGCTTTTCCCAGGGGACCTTCCCAGCCAGGAGGGCAACGGAGAAGGGCTGGCAAGGGGCACCTGGGAAAGGGATCTGCTCCCATGGCAGGGGTGTCTCTGGTTCAGTCTTGAGGTGCGACAGCCCGCCCCCCCCCCCTGCCCCCCATGGTGGAGGCTAGGAGAAGCTGGGAGTCCCCTCTGCCCACCACCAGCCCTGGGGGTCCCCAGTCCATCTCAGAGGGAGGCTGCTTCCAAGGTCTCTGTGCCCCCTCCCATCCCAGGCCTTTGGAGTGAAAGGCAAAAATGCCCAGGACCTGGCATGAAAGCAACCCAGGGTTCAAAGTTCCTCCCTTGACTTGGGAGATTCCAAATCATATGGGGGAGCCCAGCTTTGTAGTGGCGCTTGTGAAAATGGAGCTTCTGGGAAGCCAGAGGGGCTCCTGTCCCCAGGCGGAGGAATCGGACTGGCCCTCAGCTTTTCACAGCCTCTGCCTGGCTGGTGGCCCCCGTCCTCCGCAGCTCATCTGGACAGCCCAGTGGGCGGGAGGGAAACCCCTGGGCAGCCCCCAAAGCCTCCTTGGGGACAGCTGTGGAAAGGTGTCTGGAGTGGGGGTGGCATCTTTCTCACTGCTCTTGTGTGGGGCTGATGCCCCCAGACTGCTGAGCTTGTAACCCTCCAGGGAGGGGAGGCCTTCGTTCCCTTGCTCAGGAGGCCTCACGTGCTGGAAGGGAAGGGGAGCTCAGCGCAGCAGGGAAAAGAGGGGCAGCTTTGCTACTTCAGGGTCGGGCTCCCCCTATGCCCCACACTGAGCCTGCTGCGCTGAGCTCCCCTTCCCTTCTGGCACGTGAGGCCTCCTGAGCAAGGGAACGAAGGCTCCCCTCCCTGGAGGATCCCGGTGGGTGGCATTTTCATCCGTCAGACTGCAAAAGTGCCCCCAAATCAGGGCCCTGTGACTTCTCTTTCAAAGCTCCCACACACAGGCTGCTGGAGGCTCCCTACAGCTAATGGAGGGGGGGGAACGAGCAGCCTCTGCCGATAGAACAAGGGCTCCCCTGGGACCACCATTCATTGTCAGGAACACAGGCGGGGCGGGGGGGGGAATGGTTGCAGATTATAGGCCCCTCAGGGCCCCCCCTTTATTCCTCGGCTGCGCTCTTTCTCTCCCCCCCCTTTTTTTCCTCTCTCCCCCCGACACCCTCTTCTTCTCTCTGATCCACCTGATGCTACTGCTGGGAGGGTGGGGGACGGACGCTCAGGGCCCCCTCTGCTACCATCCCATCTGCCTCCTGCTGCCGCCTGCTGCTTCCATCAAGGGGGTCAGAGCAAAAGCTGTTGTTGGCGGGAGGCAGGGGGGCCCTATGCGTTGGGTCCTGGTTCCAGAAGAAGACAGTTTGTCCTGCCTTGCCATCCATCGTGTCCATATCCTGGGTGCCAGGCCAGTTGGCATCCTCCCTCCCTCCCTCCCTCCCTCCCCTGGGGACAGTCCTGGGCAGCCCCTTCTCGACCTTCTGGCAGCCCTTTGCCCGCCCTCAAGGATTGGGGGCAGATGGTTGCATCCCAAAGGAGGCTGGGCCACCCTCTCCTCCCCAAGGGACCCACAGCTGGACCTCTGGCTGGGAAGGAAGGGGAGGTCCTCCCCCTGGACTTCTTCTATGCTGAGGCCGGAAGGCACAGTGGGGGGGGTGGGGAGTCTCCTTGGCTTCAGTTTCCTCCCGGTTTACTTTTCTTTCTGTACTCGTCTTGCTCCGCGCTGCTAACGAAGCAGGGGTGCCCCTCTGGACCTGGACGGGGAAGCCCAAACACAGTTCCACCACCATACTGGGGGCAGCCAAGGGAGGGGAGTGGCCTGCAGCCCCCCCCCCCCCACCTTCCTCTTTGGGGCCCCGACTGGCAGCGTTCCCAGCACTGCCCGCCCGTCCCGCTTCCTGCCTGGGCCTTTGGAGGAGGAGGAGGCTGGGCATGGAGGGAGGAGGGTGCTCTGGGCAGGAGGCCCCAGGTTGGGGGTCTAAGTCGGAGGGCTGCAGTTCTCTCCCTCTTTCCTCCCTCCCTCCCCCAGGTGAACATTGCGGACTTCCAGGACAACCAGTGGGTGACTTGCTTCCAGGAGTCTGCGGAGGCCATCCTCGGGCAGAACACGGCTTACCTGGGGGAGCTGAAGGAGAAGGTCAGGAGGCCCCTGGGGGCTGCACTTCTTCCTGGCCTTGCTCAGGGACTCTTCTGGCACCAGGAGGAAATTTGCCCCCTGGGCTCTTCCCTCACTGTCCACGACATTTTTAGACGTTTGGCAGCAGCTGGCACAGTTGGGCCCCTGGCAGCCTCCCGCTGCCCCTCCCCCACACAAAATGCTTTCCCTGCCCTTTCCCGGAAGGAAGGGGGGCCCCTCTCAGACCAAGGGGAGGGGGTCTGCTTCCACCTGGCCATTGCGGGTGGAGGGAAGCTGCCCTCCCTGCGATGCCCATGGGAGCCAGAGCGCCTCGTCCTGAGGGCAAGGAAGGCTCTGACCGGATGGAAGGGCTGATGAGGGGTGGGGGGGCTTCTCTCTCTCCTGTCCAGAATGAGCACACTTTCGACGAGGTCATCCAGAACGCCAACTTTACCTCCCACGAATTCCGGATCCGAGTCAAGCTGGAGACGTTCAATGTAAGAGAACTGGGGGGAGCCGGGGGGCAGGCATCCTGGGGGTGCTGGGCTTGAGGGGTCTGCATTGTGCAGCTGTGACTTGCTTGGAAAAACAGTCCCTGCAGCTTAAAACGCCAGGAGCACCTAAGGGATTCAAGGGGGCCGTTCCCCAGATGGGTCCTGTTCTCCTGCTCCAGGCCAGGGCTTGGGGGGGGGGGGGGGGGCAGGGCTGGGACAGCAGAAGCTCCTTTTTTGTGGCATCCCCAGGGACTGCAGTGGGGTGAGCTGTGGGGCTGCTGGGTTTCTGGGCTAGGCGGGCAGTATAGCTCCTGCCTCCCTCAAGGGAGGGGGGTCCTGTCCAGAGTAAACAGACTGGACTGGAATCTTGTCGTGTGGGTAGTGGAGATGCCCTCAGGCTGCAGGCCATCAGGTGCTCCTGGGCCCTACATGACAGTGGCTGGCTTTGCGTGTCCATGGGGGTGGGGGGCAAGGTTGCTATGAGGAGGGCCAGGCTGCTGGAGCCTCCCGCTTCTCAGCACAAGGGTCACTGTTCTTGAATGCCCCGGGACTCCAAAGCCCATGGGGCAGCAATGCCCAGCTCGGCCGCTGAGTTGACTTCTCTTTTTGCAAGGATGAGTCGCGCCTGAAGGCCACGGCTGTAGAGGTGAAGCCCATCAACTACAAGGAATACTGCCAGAGGCTGATCCTGAACATCCGCAGGAATGCCGCCCGGCTTGGCTGAGCCCCACAGAGCAGAGCCAGAGGTTGGCCTGGCCCGCCGGACCCTCTCCTCTTCCACCTCCCATCGCTCCGCAGCAAAGACCTGGCTGCCCTGCAGAAGCACTCACGAGCCCCTTCCCCTGCCCGGCTGGGATGGCGCAGCACAGGCAGCCTCCCTCCCTCCTTCATCCCCGTCCCGGGCAGTTTTTGGGGGCTCAGAGTAGAATTATTAATCCAGGATGTATGAATATCCTGATGAATACCCATCCTTTGCCATTTAAGAGCCTGCAAAGTCAGATAAGGATCAGAAGGATCCCTTCTGAGAGGCACCCATAAGCCCCGAGTCACCTTTGCCCCCCCCCCAGGAAATCTTGCCCCCCCCTCACACACACACAGAGTAGTGCCTTTAGCTTTTCACCTCAGTTCATACCACTTTTTTGAGCTGCCCACTGCTGTGTCTCCTTATTCCTTTTTTTCCCCTTTGGTATTTTTATGCAGAGAAAATTCTCATATTTTTCCTGACAAACAAATCGGGAGGGGAGCCTGCAGGTGCCCCGTTTCCTATACTTTCTTAATAAAGAGTGTTTAAATGTTGGTGTTTTTGAGTTCTCTTTATGCAAACACCAGTTGTTTCTCATTACTGGAAAGCAATTAATTACTTTCCATAATGGATTCTCACTTGGGGGGACCTTCCCTCATTGTGCCCAAGCTGCTGATTGGGGGTGGCGCAGCCCAGGCTGCCAGGTGCCAAGATGGGGCTGCGATTTGATGGGGGGGGGGGGAAATCAGCCGAGCTCAGACTGCAGCTGCCTGGTGCTATAGTGGGAGGGGGCAATACGGTTATCCTGAAACAACAGGGGTGGGGGCTTCTCTGGATGACCCTTGCCGTGGTCGTTGTTGCCCACTGGCTCCTGTGCTCTGCTCTCCCGGCAAAGTCTCTCTGATGCTGCTAAAAAAAGGGCTGCCCAGAAACTTTAGGGGCTTCCCAGACTGACCCGGGTTGGGAGCTTGTCTCATGCCTTGGGTGGGGGTCCTGAGCTGACTTGAAGGTGGAGAGAGGCAGCCTGTGGCCCTGTGGAGTTTACACACAGCTCTATGAATTTGCCTGAAAGTGTTGGGTGGCCATTTTCTAGCCGTGATAGGCATTAGGGGCCATGCAAAACCACCAGCCCTCTTTGGACACCGGGAACCCTCCCTCCGAGTGGTGGCTGGAGACCCCATTTTCCACCAGGCGCTTCCATTCCCAACACGGAGGCCATGGGGTGGGATCAGAGCTGGTGCTGCCCACCGTGGGGTGCTCTGCCCCCCCGAAGGCTCCAGGTCCCCATCCTGGGGGCCAAAGTCGCCCTGCAGCACCCTGTCCCCCGCTTCGGACTGTCTCTGGATAATATAAATATTATTGATCCATGTATTTAATACACTAATGAAACAGACAGATATCGACAATGTAATTAATACACTCCGGAAAAGGCGCTTGCAGGAGAAATTGACCGGGGGGGGGGGGGGGGGGGGGGGGGGCCGCTTCCCCCCCCGCCCCCCCCGCGGGGGGGGGGGGGGGGGCCCCCCCGCCCCCCCCCCCGGGGGGGC
>WNWU01019150.1:0-12383 GCA_012654045.1 Ptyas mucosa | reverse complement strand
GGGGGGGCGCCCGAGCTCCGACTGCTTGGGGGTGGCTTCCCTGCTCCAAGGGGCATGGGTCTTTGGGGGAGCCTCGCTCCTTGCCACCCCCGCCTTTTGCGCCCCAGGCTCGGCTCCCCTTTCTTGGGCTGGGCGGGGAGCCAGCCGATGAAGTGGGCTGCTGCGCCTACCCCGAGGTGGCCGGCCGAGCACGGGGGGGGGAGCCACGGCAAGGCCCCTTCTGCTGCCCCAAAGGGGGAGGCCGAGCGGAGAATGCCCGATTCCCCACCGCTGCTCGGGCGGCTCCCGTGTGGGGAGCGCCTTTCCTCCTCGGGAAGGCCTCGCTTTGCCCGGGCTGCCCCGAGCTAGAGCGCGCCTGGGCGGGGAGGCAGAGCTGCCATGGCGACGGCGGAAACTTCCGCAGCGACCGAAGCCCCCGAGGCTCAGCCCGAACTCTGCAAAGGGGAGAAGGAGCGGGGGGGGGGGGGGTGCAGATTGTGAATTGCAGCCCGGACCCCGCTTCCCACGGCGCCCCTGCAGCCCCCGCTTAGGGCTCCGCTCCGGCCCAGCCTCGCAAGGCGCGGCTCAGCCGCGGCAGCCCAGCGCCGAGAAGAGTTCGGCCGGAGCGGAGCCCTAAGCGGGGCTGGAGCGCGGGGAAGCGCCGCGGGCACCACACGAGCGGCCGCCCGAGCCTCCGCCTTCCGGCTCAGCCGCCGCTTCAGCCCGCCGAGCGAGCCCCGGCCTTCCCCTCCGCCGAGTGCAGCAGCCCCGAGGCGGGCGCGGCTCTTTCGGGCCCGGGGTCCGCGGAAGGCGGCTGGCGTTCGAGGGCGGAAGAGCTTCCCCGGCCGCGCCGCTCTCCCCGAGCCTCCGGCGGGGCCCTGGAGCGGGGCCGAGGGTCTTGGCGGAGCGGCGGCAGGAGCGGGCGGGGCGAGCGCGGGGGGGGTCCCGGTCCTCGCCCGCCGGGCGGTTAATGAGTCCATCCGTCTCTCTAAAGCTTCCCATTAAAAGATGCAGCCAATATTGCCCTAATAAAATGCATCCATTTTTCCGTGTTGCATTAAGCCGTATTTTACGCCATCCTATTAAAATGATAAACCGCCGCGGGAAAGGAAGGTGATTTAACGCCTGGTGGGGGAGGCGACCGAGTCTGCAAGGCGACCGGGGGCGCCGGGGGGGGGGGGGGGGGGGACCGCCATGCACTCTTCGGCCCGGGAATGGCGCCAGGCGGGCGGCTGGGGACTGAGAGCCAGGGACTCGCCGCCGGCGATCTTGGCACCGAGCTGCGGAAGTTTCCAGCTGGAGACCGGCGGGGGCGAAGCCAGCGGCTCTTCTGGGCGCGCCACGACTACCTGCAGTCCCGCTCGGTCGGGTTGCGCCGGGCACAAGGCGAGGCCCCGCTGGGCTGCCCGCGTCCCCGGCCGCCTCACTCTCGAAATGGGGCCTGTTTAACTCCAGAATGAGGGACGGCGCCCCAAATTACGCACACACACACACCCGAATCTGACCGACCCCAGTCGGGCAAGCGGACAGCCCCACCCCCGTCACCAGACCCCGCGGGGCCTCGGCGCGCCCTCCGCTGATGCTTGGCCGAGGGAAGCGGCGGCGGCCAACGGCTGGAGTCAAGTTGGAGAGCTGCGGGACAAACAGCGGTCGTCTTGCCTGTTGCTCAGCCCTCCGCGGGGCCCAATGAGATGGAAACGGCTGTGCCCCGAAGAAGCCAGAGCACTGATGATGTTGCCTAGTTTGGTAATGAAAGGTCTACGAGAAAACCACCATACGCCGGGAGCACGGAGGACCCCACAGCTTTATCCGAGCTAGAGCACCTGTGGCCCCAGAGACCCACCTGTTTGGGCAGTCCCCATCCCTTCCTTCCCTTCCGCCCAGCCAGGTCAAAACGGGAGCCAAAGGGGGCTGCAGACCAAGTGACTGGCCGCCTCCAACCCGGTGGCAATGGGAGTCCCAGAACACCATCTTGGACCAGGCCCACTCATAGCCTGCCTGTCCCCTTCCCCATTGGGCACAGGGAGATACCCAGCCAGAAGGCTTTCCTGCTCTCTGGGGCAGAGGCCCTGATGCATCAGCAGGTGGTGGGGAGACACCTCTGGACTGTCTGTTCAGGCAACTGGTTGCTGCAAGGCCAGGCCAGCCCCTCCCAGGCAGACCGGCCTGGCTTCTTTCTGCAGGAAAGGGACCCTCCTGGCAGGCTCTCTCTGCCTGGTTCTCCTCCTCCTGCCCAAAAGGAATGGACGACAGGCTGCAGCCCAGTAGGTCAGCCAAGGAGAGTTGTTCCAACCAGGTGAGCAGGTGCTGAAGCCTGTCCAGTGAATGGAGGCCCCTCCTCCTCCACAATTAACAGCTTTCCAAAGATGGATCCACACACCCTCCGGGTTTTTTCGCAGGGAAAGGAGGGGTGAGGGGTGACCTGCATCTGGGCAGGACTGGAGGGGCCTGAAGCAAGGCAGAGTTTTTGAGGAGGGGAGCAGCTGAGCCGGTCAAAGCCCGGCATGGCCCAGGGCCAGGTTATCTGCAGGACCCCCTTTCCCTAAAGCACATCTGCCGTATCCCATCAGATAGGGTGGGCACACACCTAGTTCCTTCCCCTAAATGTTGCCATCTGATGGCAGCTAGGAAGCCTTGACCTGCCAGCCCCCACCCCATGGAACACTCTGACCCCTAAAGCTGGGCAGGTCTCCTCCTCCTCCTCCTCCTCAGCCTTCTCTCAGGTTCTGAAGACCCAACTTTCCCCCCAAGCACTGGGATAAGATGAGATGTCTGGAAATCAGAGATATGACTTGCTGCTTTTGTTTGTTTTCATGTGTTTATTTTTTATGGCTTTAATATGACTTTCCTCCTTTTGATTGGGAGCTGCCCAGAGTTGGGCAACTAGATAAATGGTTGAAATAAACGAATGAATGCTTAGGGGCTGCCGGAAACATCCGGAGGAGAGCAGGTGCTTTACCAGAGCACCCAAGTGACCTGACTCAGAGAACCGGGGACCAAATTGTCACACACACACACACCCCAGGCTAGCTGTGTTACACAAACAGTCATCTGTGGGCAATGCTCGACCTCCAAGGCAACGAGACAGAAGTGTAGAGGGACCAAAACACAAGAGGCCCAGGGGAAAACAGAGGAAAGAGCCTGTATGAATACCTGGGTCCCCTTTGTGCGGAAGCCTTTTGGGGCTCTCCAAAGCCCAGAAAAAAAGTTTATCCATTTCACATTTACTAAGCAGCCTTTCTTTTTATTCATTTTTTCTTTTCTTTGACAAGGCCTGGATGTTTCCCCATTTCTCTGTCACCCATTCGCAACCCTTTCTCTGGGCCAAGAGAGGGAGGGTCAAACTCCGCCACGTCTGGCAGGAAAACCTGAGAATCCTAGGATGAAGGCAACCTGAAACACATCCCAGAGTCCCAGTCAGTCCCGGCCAGCAATGGGATGAAGCTGCTAAAAAGGCCAAAATAGTTTTGAGTTGCTTTAAGAGGAAAATCCAGAGAACAGAAGTCCCCGTTTCCCTCAATTCTTAGAGGAACAAGGAAAGGAGCTGGGTATGTTTAGCCTGCAAAAACCCAGGCGAGACGCCATAGCAGCTTTCAAACAATTCAAGGGCTGTCCTCCAGGGAAGGGAATGGGCTTACTCTGACTTCTCCCAGAGGGTGAAGCCCTTGACGCTGGATCCTCTAAGAGGCCCTTCTGGACTGCAGGAGCTGTGGACCAGGCAACCGGGCGGGGGGGGGCATGTAAGGGAGGGGATTCCCTTCACAATAAGATTTTTCAAATAGGTATTCGAAAGGCTTTAGCAGATCCTACTCTGAGCAGGATCTCGATCAGGGGTCTCCAAACCTGGCCAACTGTGGGTTCCCCAGCTAGTCATGAATGATAAAATTGGAAGGGCCCAGAAGGATCACCTTGTCCCATGTCTCTTAACCTGGTCAACTTGTGGACTTCAACTCCCATGGCTGGCTGGGGAATTACAAGTGTCTCTCTGAGGGAGGGTGCCTTTCCTGCTGCCTTGAAAGAGGCGGTGGTGAGGCCCCTCCTCAAGAAGCCGTCTCTGGATCCGGCTGAATTAGCTAACTACCGTCCGGTCTCCAACCTTCGTTTTGTGGCAAAGGTTGTTGAGAGCGCGGTGGCACGACAGCTTCCCCGGCACCTGGATGAAGCTATCTATCTGGACCCGTACCAGTCGGGTTTCAGGCAGGGGTACAGCACTGAAACGGCATTGGTCGCATTGGTGGATGATCTCTGGAGGGCTCGGGACAGGGGTTGTTCCTCTGTCCTAGTCCTATTAGATCTCTCAACGGCTTTTGATACCATCGACCATGGTATCATGCCGCAGCGGTTGAGGGGGTTAGGAATTGGGGGCACCGTTTTGTGGTGGTTCTCCTCCTTCCTCTCCGACTGCTCGCAGTCTGTGTTGGCAGGGGGGCAGAGGTTGACCTCGAGGCGCCTCGCATGGAGAGTGCCGCAAGGGTTGGTCCTCTCACCCCTTCTGTTCAACATTTATGTGAAGCCGCTGGGTGAGATCATCCGTGGTTTTCGGGTGAAGTGTCATCTGTACGCTGATGATACTCAGCTGTACATCTCCACCCCAGACCACCCCAACGATGCCCTTGATGTGATGTCCCGCTGCCTGGAGGCCGTGCGGGTCTGGATGGGGAAGAACAGGCTCAGACTCAACCCTTCCAAGACCGAGTGGCTGTGGCTCCCAGCATCCCGATATAGTCAGCTGGTGCCATCGCTGACTATTGGAGTTGAATCACTGCCCCCTACAGAGAGGGCTCGCAATCTGGATGTCCTCCTGGACGCACAGCTGTCTTTAGAAGAGCATATGACGGCCGTGGCCAGGGGGCCTTTTATCAGGTCCGCCTGATTCGCCAGTTGCAGCCCTTTCTGGATTGGGACGCCCTGCGCACGGTCACTCACACCCTTGTCTCCTCTCAGTTGGACTATTGTAATGCTCTCTACATGGGGCTCCCCTTGAAGAGCACTCGGAGGCTCCAACTGGTCCAGAATGCGGCTGCGCGGGTGGTTATGGGCGCAACCCGATGTGCCCATGTGACACCCCTCCTGCGCGAGCTGCACTGGCTCCCAGTGGTCTTCCGGGTGCGATTCAAGGTGTTGGTCACCACCTTTAAAGCGCTCCATGGCATAGGACCCGGGTACCTTCAAGACTGACTTCTGCCACCAATAGCCTCCCACCGGCCAGTTCGCTCCCACAGAGAGGGGCTCCTCAGGGTGCCATCGGCCAAGTTATGTCGGCTGGTGACACCCAGGGGGAGGGCCTTCTCTGTGGGAGCCCCAGCCCTGTGGAATGAACTGCCCCCGCAAATGCATAAGATCTCCGACCTCCGGGTGTTTCGCTGTGCCCTTAAGACCCTGTTGTTCTGTCAGGCTGGGCTATCAACGTAATTTTAATTGGGTGTTTTAAATTTTGAGGTTTTAAATTGAGCCAAAATTATTTTAAAATTTTAAATTATTTTAATTGATGTCTGTCTTGTGCTTTTAATAGGCTGTACACCGCCCTGAGTCCTTCGAGAGAAGGGCGGTATAGAAATAAAATTATTATTATTATTATTATTAATTCTCCAGAAGTTTGGAGATCCCGGCCTGGTCTAGAAGTCCCCTCTAAACCTATGATTCTGGAACAAGCCACCATGAGCTGCAGGTTCTGCCTAACTGCTCTGAACCAGCCACAGTTCAGCAGAACCCAAACCTAGAGGGAGCCCAGGGTGATTTTGCAGGATAAAGAGAGCAAAGCTGGAGCCCAAACACACACACACACACACACACACACACACACACACACACACACACTAGCTTCCAAGCTCCCACTGGCTCCCCCCCCCCCCCCCCCCCAGGCGCAGCCTTCCCCCTCCCTCCCCAGACCCACAAATATCCTGGGTCTGGGCCCTTTTCCACAACCTAACATCCCGCCTCCCCCGTCCTTGTCTCTGCAGACCAAATACTCAGAATGCTGAGTTCAGGTGAGAGTCCGGAATCCAGCAGTGGGTGGGGTGCATGGAGTAGCTCTCAGGTCAGCAGAAGGTTTTTTGATGAATTCCACTCCCTCTCCCGTGGAAAGGGTGGGATTAATAAGCACCTCCTCAACACAGCCTTTTCCACTCATTGACAAAGATTAACTCCGCACAGCAGACCAGATATTTGTAGAGGAAAAGATAAACCTAAATAAACAAACTGCAAGCCCCACAATTCTCATGCACACACAGACACACGCGTGGCCTTCTGGATATGGCCAAGGCCCACCGGGTTCCTCTTTTTGCCTGATCCCATCAGACGCCAATTGACCCTCCTGACCCACTGCCATATTGTCTAGCCCAAGGAAAAGCAGCCCACCCCATGGGCGGCCTGACAGTCGCAGTCTAGAGAAGCCCCACTTTTCACCCTCATCTTCTCAACCCCCAGTGACTGCAGAGCTTTACTGCCCCTCTGAAAGACCCATGTTGCCTCGGGATAAAAAATGGAAATAATGCCAAGTAAGGGAGAGGACAAGGACCTGCCCAGCTTCCCCAGAACTGGCTAGCTGTGTAGATCCAGAAGATTTCCTGTCTCCTGGCCCCCAAATTCTACAAAAATCTTCACTTTCCCATTTGGGGGGGGCTTTCTTGTAAGGCAGGTACCCCAGGATCATTGTGATAAACAGGGTTCCCCCCCCCCCCCAGCAGTGTTTCATCCTAACCATTAGAAGATTTTTACAAAACATTTCTCGGCCTGTTTTATCACCTGTGGGGAAGGCTGATCTCTTTTATCCCTCTCTGTTCACCCCACTGCAAGCAAAGGCAGGCTCAGCCCACGCCTCTTCTGGCCACCGTTCACTCCGTTGTCCTGGCACTCTTTTCCCCCAGACCTCGTTTATTCTGAGTGTTGCACAATTTTTCTCCAAACTGTTCCCTGGTTTTCCATTATTGCCGTTTCTGAAAACATAAAATGCAACTAGTTCCAACATCTCGATGGCTCCTTCTGAATGAACAACCGAGGTGAGACCAATTCTGACATTCCGTCCTGTCTTTTATTTTTCCTTCTCTGCAGGTCTCGGGACCTTCCTTCACCTCCACCTGAAGCCAGGTTTTTACTCTTTAGCCCCCCTCCCTCCTGGGCACCCTCATCCACACCCCCAGCTCCTGTCGCCAGTCGAGCTGGGCACTCTCTGCCGAGCCACATCTCCCATTCTGGCTGGTCCAAGCAGGACCACTTGGCACGCCTCCTGGGCAAGGCATCCTGGGGTCCAGGTGGGCTTCTGAAGGCCACTTGAGCCGGTGAGGATGACTGGCTCACCTGCTGCTGGCTGTGCCAGGCTGGGCTGGCAACTTATTGGGCTAAGCCCCCCAGCCCAAAAACTGCTTCCAGCTGTTGTGGGGCCCCTGCAGGAAGATGGTAGCAGCAGGACCTGCCACTCACCTTCCCCATGCAGATGTGCAGGCCTTGCCTCCCGCCCCCCACTGTGCCTCAAGGGGAAATGCACACCTGGCAAGAGGCGCAGTCGGTCCACACTAACAGCTACATTAAGCCACAGTTTATTGACAGAGCCAGCTAGTGGGGCTCACATATAATCTATCACAGATCAAAACCAAAGGGTATTCTATCTTAATGTGATGCTGCTCTGCATTTTCCAAGTTCATAATAAACACAATCTCTGTTTGGATGGATGAGGACTAGAGGCTTGTTTTCCTTCATGGAGAGGAACATCTTTTAGTGACAGAGTCCCTAGGGTGCAGTTGATGGTGCAGTTCTCGCTCTCTGGCCGGGGTTGGGGAAGACCCCTCTTGACCCATCTGACGACATAAATTGGTTCTCATGTTCCCGAGACGGGTGATTGGGGGAAGCCCGGCAGGGGCCCCTCTGCAGATCATAGCTCCCTGCTCAGGGCTCGGCTCCTTTCGGTGGCTCAACTGCTGGGCCGGTCCTGGGGATAAGGCCGGTCAGTCTCTGTTGCTGCTGGGCTCATCACAGGGCCCAGTGGACAATGTGTGGGGCTGGGGAAAGCAGCCCTCCAGCTTGCATACCAAGGCGGGCCCCAGAGAGTGGGGCAGGGAGCAAGGGCCCAAAGCCCTGGGGACCATCAAGCTAAGGGGGGAGGCCCAAGGGGTCTACTCCCTGCTGCAGACCATCTGAGGGGGAAGGGAGAACCCCCATCCAACGCAGCCGCCTCCTCCTACTTTGATGCCCCCCTGGCATCTGACCCCGCCTGCCTCAGGGACCCCCCACTCCATTACATGCTCCCCTGAAGCTGAAGTTCCACAAAGTGACCCCCAGCCAGAGCTTGCCCTCCCTACCTGCCCCAATTCCAGACTGTTCTGTGAAAAAGCCAGCCACTGCTGCAGGGCCCCCCGAGCCCAGTGGGTCACCCCCCCCCACTCACTCACTCTGCCCCTGATGGTGAGTGGGAGATGGGCTTCCAGTCTGGGACTCTCAAGCCTTTTTCTCTGCAGCTTCCTCTGCTCACTTCCTGCTGCACTTCTGGTGTTTCAGTTATGTGGCTGGCTGGCCCCCTGTATGATGTTGCCCCCTCCCTCTTTGTCCCCACCCTGTGTGGAAACAGGTGGGCTGAAGCTGCTGGGATGGGGAGAGCCCCTGTCTTCCCGGCTTCTCGGGAGTGCAGGATAGGGAGCCCCCTCCTCCCTGGAGGCAGCAACCATGGCTGTTTCAGGCAGATGCTTTATTCCCTCATGTGGCGAAGGTCCCGTTTGCTGGGGGGGGGAGCGGTTGGGAAGCATTCAGTGCTAAGAGAAAGGATGGGAGGGTCTCAGAGGAGGTGTGCAAGGCAGGCCTGACCACTCCCCAAAATTGGACTCGGCTTGGCTTGGCCTGCCTGTTGCTCAGTGATCCTGCTAAGCTGCCTGCAATTCAAAGGCCTTTTCCTGCCCATCCCCCCTTTATTCACCATCCAAGAATGGTCCCCAGACCACCATTCCTAACGGCCTCCACCCACTCTCAGGCAGGCCCAGCCCTCACCGCCCCCCCAACCCCCCTGCAGGAGCTCAAGACCCTCCTCTTCCTCCTCCCAGAATGCAAGTTGTGAATAATTCCAGACCTCCCCAAGGAGTCTCTTCATCCCCCCCCAACTTTTGTCCCCAAGAAATGGTCAAACACTCCTTGCACAGGGAGGCAGAAGCACAGGGGCCATTTTGTGCTGGGGGGCTCCAAGCCCCAGATGGCAGGGTTCCCATCTCTCCTCCCCCACCCTACTTACCTGAGGAAGAGCCAGGCGCTGAAGCAGGTCTCCCCCCCCCATCCCCCATTTCTGCCTCCTGCCTGTTCTGAGTTCCTGGCTTCATCCTTGCCATCCCGGCGCATCACGCAAGACACCTTTGGCCAAGTAGGACGGGAACCTGTGCACCGGTTTTACTTTATGTGTGAACACAGAGGTTACAAAAGAATGGACACACCTTTCGCTCAAGAGTTTTTCGAGATTCCCCCTCTGCCCAGTCAACCCGCCTGGCTTTCTGTGGGCTGGGAGGATCTGGCCGGCAGCTGGTCTTTCCTGCCAGGGCTGAAGATGCATCCTGAGCAAGGGGGAGATGGGGGTCCTCCCGTCCGTCAGGAGCCCCGGCCTACTGAAGCTGAAAGAGCAGCAGGCATCCTTCTGGCTGGTCCAGAGGGGAGGCTGGGCAGCCGTGGCTGGGATCTCTTCGGGGGTCTCCGGGGCCTTGCTTGGTCTCCTCAGGCCGAGAATGGACAGGCCAGGGAGGGGCAGAGCCTGCCGCCCTGCTCAGGATGAGCCCCTCCAGGCCGGCTGGGGAGGGGCAGGGACGTCCTTGCCTTTCTGTGGGAGCTCAGCTGGGGCACCCGGCAGGGGCTGGCAGGGCTCCCCACCTCCCACACCACTCGCACCCAGGGTGCAGGGCAGTCCCAGCCGAGCAATCCCATGCCTGGATAGTCATGGACAGCAGCCAACCGGGCTGAGGTGAGGCCGGTGGCAGGGGCTGCCCCACACGGCCAAGCCCTCCCTGGAGGGAAAAAGAGTACACCCTGGTGCTCCAGAGCAGAGGGTCAGCGTGGCTCCAGGCGGGACCAGTCAGCGGAAGATCACCACCAAGGCCAGGCTCCAGGCGAGAACAGCAGCATGGAAGGTCAGTGTGGCCTGGCCCCCTGAGCTCCGGCCCCCTCCCGCAGCCCGCTGGACTCCACTGGGGGGCAGCACGGGGGCTCGGGGGCACTTGCCCTTCGGCTTGGGCAGCAGGCCCAGGTTGGGCTGGTGCTTCAGGTCCTGCGCCTCCTCGGCACTCTTCCAGGGGCCCAGAGAGGCTGGCCGGCTGCTCCGGTTGCGGCTCTTGGTGCAGTTCTTTAGAGTCTTGCGGGATCCAGGGCGCTGCCCAGACTGGATGCCGTGGCCCCCCGCTGCACCCTCCCCCTGTTCTGTGGAAGAGAGGAGGGGCGGGTGGTCCCTGGGGGGCAGCCGGGGCCCGTGGGTCTGGTGCAGGGACTCCGAGGCTGAGCAGCCCTGGAAGGTGTCGGCCGGCAGCTCCTTCAGGTCCTGGCCGTGGAAGTGCTGGGGGGCCTCGCAGGGGATGGAGGAGCTGGAGCCCCGGAAGCGGCGCAGCCAGTCCCAGAGCGAGCGGGCCCGGCAGTCGCAGCTCCAGGGGTTCCCATTCAGGCGCAGGTATTCCAGGGCGGCCAGGGGTGCCAGGGCCTCCCCCTGCAGCTCGGAGAGGCTGTTGTTGAAGAGGAAGAGCAGGGTCAGCTGGCGCAGGTCATGGAAGGCCAGCCGGGGGATGCTCTGCAGCCGGTTCTGGTGCAGCAGCAGCCGGTCCAGGCTGACCAGGCCCCGGAAGGAGTTGGGCTGGAGGCTCCGGAGCTGGTTGCCATGCAGGAACAGGTGACTCAGGTTGACCAGGTCCACAAAGAGGTCCTCCTGGAGATAGCCCAGGTGATTGTCCTGCAGGTAGAGGTACTGCAGGTTGTGCAGGCCACGGAAGAGCCCACTGGGCAGGGCGCTCAGACCACACTTGTACAGGTGCAGTGCGTGCAGGTGGACCAGCCCCTGGAAGGTCTCGGCCGCCAGCTCCCGCAGGTGCCGGTTGTCGCCCAGGTCCAGCTCCTCCAGGCGGCTGAAGCCGCGGAAGGCCTCGGGGTCAATGAAGGTCAGGTTGTTGGAATAGATCCAGAGGGTGACGATGGAGGGGCTGAAGTGGCCACGCAGCAGCAGCGAGATCTGGTTGTTCTGCAGGAAGATGCGCTCGCTGTCCGCCGGGATCCCCTCCGGGATGGTGAGGAAGTTGTGCGACTGGCAGCTGACCGTCATGGGCGATGGGTAGCAGACACAGTCGCTGGGGCAGCCCTCAAAGGCCGGGATCGCCAAGCCGAGCAGGAACAGGCAGAGCTCCAGGCATCGCCCTGCAAGGAGGAGAGAAGGGCCACAGAGTGAGTGGAGTCCAGGGACACACACACACACACACACACACACACCATCCCCCCAGGCTCTGCTGGCCCCCTCCCTTTCCTGAAAGAGGCGGCCTGGGCTCTCCCTTGCCCACGGCCACTGGTCTCTCCTGTGCCCTAAAGCCAGCCAGATCACCTCCCAATCCCAGTTTGTTCTCCTGGGCATTCATTTCTGAGATCAGCAGCGAGGTCATCACTCCCACATTAGCCAGCCGTGGTGCCCCCCTCAGGAGACTCCCCCTCCTCCCTCGGTCCCACACCAGCTGCTGCCCTCCCAGACTGTCTCCCAGGCATCCTATTCCTGAATTCTGCAGAAGAGCAGGATCAAGGCCAGCCAGTCCCCCCTCCCATAATCTATTATTTATTCTCTGAAATATTAATGCCCTGCCCTTTGCCAAGTGGCACCAAGGTTGCTATAGCATCCGACTGCAAAAGACCTTTAATTGCCATTTGGTTTTTAATCTCCCCATTAAATATTCACTTATGTTGGGAGAACAAGTGAGCTGGAGGGTGGGCGAGATACCCTCGACCTCCTCCGCTGCTCCCTAAGATCAGGGGCCTCCTTGATTATCTGGGGTGGGATGGCAAGATAAGCCCACCACAGGGAAGCCCCCAGGTTTCTCCTTCTCTTGACCCCAAGCCTGGGACTACAATGCCCAGAATGCCAGGCACTCTGGCTGCTTGGTCCCAACACAGTGCAGAGCAGAATTGTGCATATTTGGGGGGGGGGGGGATGTATCCTTGTTTTGGGTTGCATTTCACGCAAATCCCCTCTTTTCTTAACCCTGCAGATTCTGCACCGCCGGGCTGGGCTCCCGGTCCTTGCAAACCCCCGCGGGTCTCCCTCCCCCTCCTTTGATAGGCTGCATGGGGGGCGGGGGGGGGGCAGGGCTGCCTCTTCCCTGCACTGCATGGCGACTCCCGGCACTGAGGCCCGCAAGGGACGGTCCACCTCCGCTTTCTTTCTTTCTTTCTTTCTTTCTTTCTTTCTTTCTTTCTTTCTT
>WNWU01019149.1:0-21159 GCA_012654045.1 Ptyas mucosa | reverse complement strand
GAGGGAGGGAATAGCAGCAGATCCCATGGCCTTTGGGGGTGGGGGGGGTGGGACAGGAATGTCATGCTGTGCTGCTCTCTCCACTGCTCTCTCCCCTCATTCACCCTTTGGGGAAGGGGCTTCTGGGCAGGAAGGTGTGATTGCCCCCTTCAACTCTTCCCATTGTTGGCCAAGAATTGGAAGCCCCCCCCTCCCCCTCCTTGCTTGGCCCTGAAGCCCCTTCTTTCCCCCAGGGCCCCCCCCCCCCATATCACCCAATCTTCCTCCCCAAAAACTCCTTGCCTGGACACTGTCTGAACTTTTCGGTCTGTGGGAGTATCAGTTCCCCCCAGAAGGTGTGCTAGAAATGCATTTAGTTCTCTCCCCACCGCACGCACACGCACACACACACACACACACACACCCCTTGAGACAACCCCCTCCAGCACTTTCCCTCTGTTCCCTGGAACTGGGGTTGGGGGGGGGGAGGGGGGTGTTCTCACTGTTGATTGAACAATTTGCAATAAATAAACATCCTGAGAAGCTGTGACTCAATGACGTTTTGCTGAGGAGGTGGGGAAGCCCCCCCCCTCTCAGTTGAGGAAAAAACAGGGAACAGAGAAATGACAGAGCAGCTGCCTCTCTGCCCCCCCTCTTTTCACCCAAAACCACCTCCCCCCCTCCAAATGGCAAGGATAAGGCAGAAGCCAGAAGCGGCAAAAGTGTGTGGTAAAGGAAGACGCTTTGCTGAAGCAGCCTCCCACCCACCCCCAACTGGGAATCTGATTTGAGGATGCAGTGGTCTGGCTGACCCACCTTTTCTCTGCTGCCTTTGGGCGCTCCAGAGACCCTGTGGAGAAGGGGCTCACTGTGGGCCTGCTATGGGGGAGCTCAGCCTGGCCTTGATTCCAGCCCTGGGACTGAAGTTACAAGGGATCTGAGAAGAGTGACCGCTGCAGCAGCAGCCCCATGGTCACCTGGTCAGAGTCCGGTCCCTTCAGCAATCGGCGTTTCCAGCAGCTCTGCAGCGTTCGAGGCTCGCGCGGTCACTCGGTTTGCGATAAAGTCGGTGGTGAACCTGGATCCCTTTCATGACCGCACTATTTATGGCAGCCGCTGGGATTTGCTTAACAGCCTGGCAAAAAAAGGTGGTAAAATAGGGCACAACTCACTTAACAACTGCCTTGCTTAACGGCGGAAATTCTGATCCCACTTACTGTTTAAGAGTGAGTTTATTGGATTTCTATACCGCCCTTCTCCCAAGGGATTCAGGGCGGTGTACAGCCACATTAAAACAGATGAATTTATAAAATTTAAAACCAATTAAAACAAATATATACAATTTGGTCCTCAAATTAAAATACACATACGCCCACTTAAAATTCATATTAGGCCAGTCCGGCTTGCTGAAACAGGAAAGTCTTTAGGGCACGGCGAAAAGTACACAGGTCAGGGCTAAGACGAAGCTCTAGGGGCAGCTCATTCCAAAGGGCTGGTGCCCCCACAGAGAAGGCTCTCCCCCTGAGTGTCGCCAGTCGGCATTGTTTGGCCGACGGCACCCTGAGGAGCCCCTCTCTATGGGAGCGTATTGGCTGGTGGGAGGTTGTTGATGGCAGAAGGCGGTCTCGTATGTACCCCGGTCCTAGACCTTGACTGTAAATCAAGGACTGCCTGTTCGCGATTTAATCTCACCAAGCAGGAGGAGCCCCCCCCCCCACCCACCCCCCGCCCCGGTATTTGCTGGACACACGAGTCTGACAGGGAAATCGTGTGGGGCTCCTGCCCTTCCCTCCTTTGGGGATT
Source organism: Ptyas mucosa (assembly GCA_012654045.1). NCBI lineage: Eukaryota > Metazoa > Chordata > Lepidosauria > Squamata > Colubridae > Ptyas > Ptyas mucosa. The sequence goes on along the minus strand of WNWU01019149.1, from coordinate 19,377 downwards.
GGAGTGGTTGGCTTTTAAGAGATGTTTCACTCCTGAGTGGGCCTGATCCTGCCTTCTCAAAGCCCCCCCCCAACCCCCTTCCCATCCGTTCTTAGTAAAGCACAGTAGGGGGAGGGTCTTCCGAGCTGCCCTATTTTTACTTTAAAGACTTCCTCCAGACGTCCTGATGACCAGAGGGAGTTAGCCAAGGTGCTCTTGTCTGTTGCTGAAAGGGGGAGGGGGACAGATACTGCCTGCCCGAGTGCCCCAGCAATGATCATGGCCAGCTGGAGCTCCTGCAGGGCAGCCTGGAGCCCCTGGCCAAGAGAGAAGGAGCAGGGCTCACCTGCCCTAGAAGACTGTGGGGCAGGCTGTGGCTGTTGCGCAGTGGTTGCCTGGAGTGAGGAGTGGGGGAGAGGGGGCCATTAGGTGGAGGTGTGTTTTCTCCCCACTTGTTCAGAGGAGCTCATGAGGGGCTAAACTGGCAAGAGCAGTTGGGGGGCTGGGCCACCTTCTCCTCCCCAGAGAGGGTGCTTCCTCTAGGGCCCAGGTCTGATGCCTGTCTCCCCCACTTTCCGGTCAAAGGGGGAGGGACTTGGTGGGGGGGGGATGCATTGCTCCCTGGACCTAAGATTCTGAACAAATGTTTAACTGGATACCAAAAGTCAATATTTGTCTGCCAGGGGGAAGAATTTGAAGCGCAGGCATTGCTGCTGGTTCCTGGTTAGGCTGGGGCCTCTCCCGCCCCCTTTCAGGGCTAGAGAGGGGCTGCAGCAGAGCTGTGGGGAAAAGCCGCTCAAGGAAGGAGATGAAGTAGGGGGCAGCAAGAGGGTGAACTGGGGGTGGGAGGGCAGGAATTCTGCCAACCTTGGGCTGGACCACCGGTGCCCTTTTTTGGCAGTGTAGAAGTCGCTCCGTTTCCTGGGTTTTGGTGACGGATCTGAGTGGGGGGTACTTCCCCACCCCCAGGAAACATAGCACTTCCTCCCCAACTTCAGAGGGGGAGAAAGTGATTAAAAAGAAGCCCGTTCCCCAACCAGGCTAGTTGCAGCCAGTGCCACTTGGTGCCAGGGCTGACCCCGAGGCAAAGAGAAGGGGGGGGGAACAGGCACCTCAATTTGCCACCCTGGGACCCCGAGGAGCACCAGGTCAGTGCAGCCTTTTCCCTCCCGCAGTCCCCTCCTCCGCTTCCAGATGGTTCTACTGCTCTGGACATTGCTGGCCGCCTGCCTGCCTGCTCTGTGTGCTGGACAAGACCAGGTGAGTTGCAGCCTGCTCTCCTCTGATAATCCCTCCGTGCGGGGAATCGCCATGAGGAAGTACACCCCTGCCCGAGGTCTGGAATCGAAGCCTGGCCCCTCCTGGAAAGAAGGCACGTGTGGCTACCGTAGCTAAGCCTGTCGCCACACTAAGGAACCCCTGAGATCTCCCTCCCAAAGGCTGTTGTGGTCAGGCCAGTGACCGAGGGGGACGTGGGCAGCATTCTTCCATTTACAGCGTTGGTGTGCCCCCCCCCCCCCCCAGTGAGAGTGAGTCTCTTCCGAAAGCGGCTTTGCCGCTCTCCGTATCCCATTTTTTGATGCCGCCTCCTGCAGAGGTAGAGCCAAAGTGGGTGGCAAGAAGCCATGGCTCACCGTGGGCTTTTCTTCCAGGCCACTTTTGTTCCCGATGTGGGCTGGGATGAAGGTGCCCAGAGGAGCACACTGCTGGTAAGGAGGGAGGCTGCTCTATGGGGGAGGGAGGGTACTTGGGTTTCCTGTGTGTCTGTGTATGCGTAACTGATGAAGCAGGTTCAAATCCTGCTTCCCCAACCTGCAAAGACCCACCGAGGTCAGTGAGGGAGCAAAGCTCGACAGCTCAGCATCGAGGGCCAGGAAGTCGGGGAGCTTCGCGCAGCCCTGGCTAGCAGGCATGTGTGAGGGTCTCGCAGGGAGACCCACTTGGGAAGGAAGCCGGGGCTGGGCAGCTCTTAGTCCAGAGAAGGGGCAGAAGCAGGAAAAAGCAGGCCTGGTGCAGGAGAATGAGTCAGCCCTGGAAGCAAAGGGGAAACTCCTCCCAAGTGCAAAGGGCAGCTGGGAGAGGAAACGGGGGGGGGGGGGGGGCTTTTATGCCCTGGGGGGCAAGGGGGGGGGGGTCCCTTTGTTGGCCAAGACCAGGTCATGGACGTCCTCCTTCAGCTGGGCAGGCAGTTCCCAAAATCTGCGGCTGCCAGTCCAGGGCAACAGGCAGAGGATCTTGGAAGCAGGCTGGGGTGAAGACATGCAGCCATGGAGCTGGGATCAAGGAAGAGCAGCTAGGAGGATTAAAGGCCTGGAGATTAAAACACGAAGAACGGTTGTAAGAATTGGGTCTGGCTAGCCTAGAGAAAAGGACTCGGGGGGACATGATAGCCAGTGGAAGGGCTTGACTCCAGAAGTTGTGGGTGCTCCATCACTGGAGGATTTTAAGAAGAGAATGGACAGCCATTTGCCTGAAATGGTATAGGGCAGGGGTGTCAAACTCGTGTCATCACAGCGGCATCATATGATGTATTGTGACTTTTCCCCCCTTCGCTAAATCGGGTGTGGGCATGGTCAGCACATGATGCACCCGGCCCATGGGCCGCAAGTTTGACACCCCTGGTCTAGGGTCTCTTGCTTGAGTAAGGGGGCTTGGACTAGAAGACTTCCAAGATCCCTTCCAGCTCTATTCTGGTCCGATCCCTTCTACGGTGTGGGATCCATTTGTGTATCTCCTTTGAGGCCGGCTGTATAGAGGGCTGCTTTAGTCAAGTCTTCTCCTTGAAGGGTGTTGATCACTGGTGAGGGGATCTGCCCACCCAGATGAGCCAAGATTACCAGAAAGATTAACAAAAGACCTGCAATCAAGAAGTAAACAATTCCCCAGTCAAGGAGCTGCCAACTCAAAGAATCAAACTAAACTTGAACAACTGCCAAGAACACAACCACCAACACCGACGCTTGTATAGCAACACAGAGCAAACCACACTCCCTTCCAGCACTGATGAGGTTACCTAGTTGGGCAATGAAACTTTTGCCAGAAAGCAACCAAGCTCAGAGAGTCCGACTTCCAGACCTTCAGGGTCCATCTGGAAAGAGGCGGTTAGGGCTCTCCAGGGCACGGAGCAGCAGCAGAGATTGTGACAACCGACACAATTGGCTGCTCTGAACCCAGGGCTCCTGCCAGGAGATTCTTTTATCTCTCCCCCCTTGCAGGTCCATACTGTGGAGGTCCCGTCCGAAGATGATCAGCTGCCACAGGCGGGAACAGAAGCCCAAGGAGCCGTTCAGGACCCCACAAAGTTGTCTCTCTGCTTTCCAGATGAAGCTGCTGGCCAGGGGGAGATGGTTCCGGGTGGGTCAAAAGAGCTGGGGGGCCTCCCAAATTCTCTTGAGGGAGAGGAGGAGGAAGGCTGCCAGGACCAGGCCCTTTCCGGAAGTGTGAGCCAGATTGCCTCGGCCATGAGGGCCCTGGGGGTGGACCTTCTGCAGGAGATTGAAACGGATGACAGCAGGGGCAACACCATCTTCTCGCCCCTCAGCATCAGCCTGGCCCTCGCCCACCTGGCTCTAGGTAACACTGCCCAGGAGACAACCCTTCTTGGAGAGGGGAGGCTGATGACCCCCCCCCCCGGTTCTGGGAAGCACCCCTCAGGGAAGATCATCCTGCAGAGGGGCAGTTAGCCTCCTCCTCCTCCTCTCACTATTCCCAGCTGTCCCATTTGTTCTGCTGAACTCCAGTTATCACCAATGCAGAGATGGCCCTGCTGGACCCGAAGGAGGAGAATGAAAGGCCTCGATCCATGGAAAGACTCCCAGGAATGAACGGGGGGGGGGGAGATGCCCTGCAGCCCCACTGCGCTGAGACCACCGCTCCCTCTGATCCAAGGAGCTCACCCAGGGGAGGGCAGATGGGCTCCTAAGGGCTGCTCCCCCACCCCCAGACTCCTTCAGCCACTGCTTCCCTGGCCCAAAGTGAGCCTGGCTCGTTTCAGGGGCCGCCAACCAGACCCAGAGGCACCTCCTGGAGGTCCTGCACATGGAGTCCGTGCCTTGCCTCCACCAGGCGTTGCGGGAGGTCACCCAGCACCTCCACCGGACAGCCCTCAGCATAGCTGGCCGCCTCTTCCTGGAGAAAGGTGAGCCTCCCCCCCCCCCCGCCCCGGTGGGCAAGAGGTGGGCAGCCATTTCTGCCTATGTTTCTCTCTCTCTCTGTGTGTGTGTGTGTGTGTGTGAGAGAGAGAGAGAGAGAGAGAGAGAGAGAGAGAGAGAGAAACAGTGGGTGGGGGAGAGCAGCCAGGATGCCCCTCTCTCTTTAGAGGCTTTTCCCCAGAAGAGAGGGAGGGGCTTCTGAGGAGAGGAAGTTTTACAATCCTTTCCCTTGCAATGTTTGCTCCAGAAGGAGAGCAGGTTTTGGGGAGGGGGGGGGTTGATGGCCTCGACAAGATGACCCTAGAGGGCAGCGAGAGGGCCCGAGGCATACACACCTCCTTTTGCTCATCTGCCCAGGATGCCAGCGCCAACTGCCAGCAGATGAAATTCCAGATGCCTCTTTTGGTGCCAGGCTGGCATTGGGGCAATTCAGGCTTTTTGCAAGAAACAGAACTTCATCTGCCTGGACTTTTCTATTGCTATATGCAGTTACTAAATTTAAATCGGCGGGGGGGGGGGGGGGGGGGAGGACCACATAAGTCTCAGAACACAAAGGAATGGCTTTCCCTCCTCAGGGGATCGGCCCTTTACTCTGACCCCGGGATTCCTTCTAGATTTTGAAGGCTTTTGACATGCTTTAAACCCCTCAAATTCAAAATGGTGGCTTGCTCTCCTTCAGTGCATGACATGGCCAGGATCCCAGGAATGCAGTTCTCAGGAGAAGCCACCGTATTTCTCTTTTAAAAATCTTTCTGCTGAAGAAGCAATATTATTTGACATGTGGCTATATAAGCAAAGTTTATTTATACACAAATAAATGCTACTCCAGCACAACAACCCTGCCTTAGAGTCAGGCAGGGCCCTCAGCCCATTCGGGGCCAGGGGACCAGGCATCGTAGCCTCCTCTCCAGGAGTTGGGGGTGAGGGTGCTCAGACACCCCCCTTTCTGGGCTGACTTTCGTGCCTCCTCCTTCCCAGGCTTCCCGATCAAAGAGAAGTTCCTGGAGGCATCCCAGAGATTCTATGGAGCAAAGCCGGCCCTGCTTTCTGGGAACAGCCAGGCTGACCTGGAGGCCATCAACAGATGGGTGGAAGAAGCCACCAATGGGCAGATCTCCACCATGCTCACCGAGCTACCTCCCAACATTGTGATGGTCCTTCTCAACGCAGTCTACTTCCGAGGTGAGTCTCCTGCCCAGCTGGGGGTTTGGGAAGCCACCTTGGATGACTTCTTCCAAGCAGGACTGGAAGCCAAAGTTCTGAGGGTGAAAAGACCAGCTTGGTGGAAGGAAAGATTGCTGGCCTTTTGCCCCCTGATGTCCTTTGTGTCGTGGACCAGGGTTCTGGAAGACCAAGTTCAACCCACTCCTGACGGAACCCAGTCTGTTCCACCTGGATGAGGAATCTGCGGTCCCTGTGGAGATGATGAAGGAACGGGACTTCCCCCTCAGCTGGTTCAGAACAGAGTCCTTGGAGGCCGAGGTAGAGGATGGATGGGTGAGGAGGGGACCACCCAAATATCCACTGTCCCAACTTGGTCAGTTAGGGAAGAAAAACTCCTGGCCCACAATTAGCCAAAAGTATACTTTACTATAAAGACAAAGTTGTTACAGAAGAAGCAAAGCTGAATCTGAAATTTTCACGTGCAAAAGATACAGTTAACTTTCCCTTGTTCCCAGCCAATCCCCTGGTTATCAGTCACTGTCCAATTAGGTGTTAAAAATTGTTTGGTGTGACCTTGAGACGGCTGGTGCTTCCCAGGGGTGGTCTGCTTGGTTTCACTTCCCCTCCCTGTCCCCCACTCCTCCCTCCCCACATTACTGATGTCAGGCTGCCAGTTTGCGATCCGTCGCTTAACAGAATGGCAGCCATGATACCGGGTGCTGTTTACTTGCCTTGCCCGGAGGCCTCAGAGGTTGAGGGGAGGCACCGTGTGGCTCTTGCGAGAAGGGAAGAGGCAACCCCACAGGCTCCCATGATTGTGCCAGCCTCACGCTCGAGGGTCTTGCCCTTGTCGGACCCTCCTCCACTCTTTCCTCCAGGTTGCCAAGTTTCCCTTTAAGGGCAACACCTCCTTCGTGGCCATCGTCCCCAGCCTCCATCTGCGGAAGAACTTCTCTCAGGTTCTGTCTGAGGTCCTCCAGCTCGACCTGGAGACGTTCCCCAAGGAGAGGTCAACCATGGTGAAGATGCCGAAGCTGCACTTAGAGGACCACGTGGACCTCAGTGGGGCCTTAACTCGGTTAGGTGAGAGACGCCCAGACAGGGGGTGGGAGGCATGCAACACCCCCACCCCCGCCCAAGCTTCTTCGTGTTGTTGCTGTTGAGGACAGTTTCTATTTTGCCTTTCCACCCAGAGCTTCCTCCTCCTCCTCACTCCAAGCACTTTACCCAAAAGAAAATGAACAGACAGGCTCTGCAGGTGAAGCCCCATTTGGGTCTCTCCAGCCTGGAGAAGCTGCAAGAGGCAGGGGAACCACTCCTGACAGGCTGCCCAGCCCAGCAGCAGAGCCTGAGGGGCAAAATCTCCATTCAGCGATGGGAAAGTGGCTGCGGCCACTTCAGTTCTGGTTTCCTCTCTCCCCTCCAGGTCTCGGAGAGCTCTTTTCTGCCCCAGACCTCCGCCACATCACCGAGGGGCCCCTGGTGGTCTCCAGCATCCAGCACCGAGCCGCCGTGGAGCTGGCTGAGGCCGGAGTGCAGGCGGCTGCAGCCACCAGCGTGCTCACCTTCCGCTCCATCTCGGCTTTCTCCCTTGACCAGCCTTTCATCTTCATGATCACGGAGGACACCACGGGCATCCCCTTCTTCCTGGGCACCGTCCGGAATCCCAGCCCCGGGGCTCCCCGGGAGAAGACGGGCCAGGACCTCCTCAATGAGAAGGAAGTCCTGCCTGTCGATCACAAGCTTCACCTCTGGAAGCCCTGAAGGGCCACAGAGCTGCCCCTCCCCCCGGGTTCCAGATAGTCCGGCCTTCCAGAAGATCCCTCCCAATGGCTGCCCACCCAAAGCGCATCACCCTCCCAGCTGGTTTCTCAAGAAGGGGGTGGATCCCATCCCAATCTTGAAACTGAGGTGGTGGGCCTCCCTTGGCCACTAGCGGGTCCTGGAGTGGGATCCGGTACCTCAGCTTGCCAGACGCCTGGGCTCCCCATCTGGCCTGGCAGCCCCCCCCCCCTTTGATTTCCCCCCCCCCCCCCCTGGTTTCCTTGGCCTCAGGCTGGACACCTCACCTGCATTTAGTCAGAGCGAACCCCTCCCTGCCCAAGAAGCCTCTACTCAGTCCACGTTGCACACAGGGCTGTCCCCCTTCGAAAGACCTCCCGACACATACTGCCGCCTGTTGTTTCAGATGCCCTGTCTCAAAAAGGATAGGATGGCAATGACGCAACAACCCTGTGAGGTTGGAATACAGACTATTAACCGGGCTGTCTTAAGAGCCTCCGAGATCATAACCCAATTCAAAATTGTCCTTTCTCTTCATGCTTCTAAAATCGTAAGAGCGGATAAGATGCACGATCACATAGCTAAAGCTGAGACAAAGAGAGGAAGATTCAGCATTGAGAATTGTAAAGGAAATAATGCAAAATAAAACTGCAAATATCGGGATGCCTTCGTATCCTTCCTTCTCTGGCATCAGAGCCAGGCAGACCTCTCAAACAAGGGGAGAAGGGGGGGTGGGGGACAGGCAGTCCTTGACTTACAACAACTGAGCCCAACATTTCCATTGCTAAGCAAGACAGTCGTTAAGTGAGTTTTGCCCCATTTTACGACCTTTCTGGGCACCATTGTTAAATGAACCCCTGAAGTTCTTAAGTTAGTCACACGGTTCTTAAGTGAATCAGGCTTTCCCATTGATTTTGCTTGCCAGGTCGCAAAAGGGGATCACGTGACCCCGGCACACCGCAACTGTCATAAATATGAGTCAGTTGCCAAATGTCTGAATTTTGATCCCGTGACCATGTGGAAAACAGTCATTGGTCACTGTTCTCAGTGCCATTGTAACTTTGGTCACTAAACGGTTGTAAACAGAGGGTTGCTCGCAGTCAGCAGAAGGGGGTAATGGCCGGAGGGTCCAGTTTCCACAGAGCACAAGAGCCAGAAGGGACTGGAGGTCTTCCAGGCCAGCTGCCAAATCAACTTCCTTCCTTCCTCTCAGAATGTCTGGTGGGGACCAGCAGCTCAGAAGGAGCTTTAGGGAAACTCGGGAGCAGGAAGAGGAGGGAAAAAATCTTCCACCACTAATAGGAAACTCCACCTGCAGAGGCACCTCTATTTTTGAGGCAATGAACCTGCAGAGTCAGGCTCTTAATCTTCTCTGGATGGGATCCAGCACCCAGACCAGGGGTGTCCAACCTTGGCAGCTTTATGCCTTGTGAACTTCATTTAAAAATATGTATTTATATATTGAGTATTTTACATTTTAAAACCACACAATAGCAAAAGAAGTCACGAGACAAAAAAAACAACAAAAGCACACACACATCAGACGTTAAAATACAATACTAACAACAGATATATACAATTTTACAACTTTCTGCATCGACTTTTGTCTTTACCCTTAGCTTTTATCCTAATGCTCCTTCTCTTTATTTTTAAATATTCATAATTAACTGTTTTGTTAGTAGGATCATTATTTACATTTATATTCAGTATGTTAATATCAAATTTCACTTTATATTCTTATTTCTTAATTTGATTTCTGTTTTCCAACCATGTATAAAACCTATCCCACACTTTATAATAATCCGAGTCTTCTCTTTTTTTGATCTCCGTTAATTTATCCATTTCGGCGCATTCTAGGATTTTCTTTATCATTGTTTCTTCCGATGGTGTATTGGTCCACTTCCACATTTGCGCTAGAGTAATTCTGGCTGCCGTTAGAATATGCAATATAATATAATAGAGACTTTTTTCCATTTTTCTATCAATCATTCCTAGGAGGAACATCTCTGGTTTAAAATCTATCTTTTGGAGTGTAATCTCTTCCAACCACCCTTTAATTTTATACCAAAATTTCCTCACCTTAGGGGACATCCACATCATGTGGTAGTATGTCCCTAGTTTGTGACCGCATCTCCAACACTGAGGTGATAAATTGGGGTACATTTTTGCCAACCTCGCTGGTGCTAAATGCCACCTATAAAACATTTTATAACTGTTTTCTTTGTATGATACTGCCATGGTCAATTTATAATTTTTCACCCAGTTTTTCCCATTTATCCAATTCTATGGTATGTCTGAAATTCCTAGCCCAACTTATCATTTCCTTTACTGTTTCTTCTTCCAATTTGTATCCTAATAGGTAATTATAGATATTTGTAATCATTTTTCTTCCCGATCCTAATAATAATTTATCTAATTCCAATTATTTCCTGTTTATGCCAAATTATTCCCTATCTTTTTTAAATCTAGTTTTGATTTGTAAATATGGTCACCATTCCAAATTTATTCCTTGTTTTTTAAAATCTTGTATTGATTTTAATTCTCCTTTTGGGTCTAATAAATCTTGTGGACTTCAACTCCCAGAATACCCCAGCCAGCTCTGCTCTCAAACAAGGTGCTGGGAGTGATAGTGCTGTGGCCCAGTTCACAACTTCCTTTTCCACAGTGGGGAGGAAGGCAGCCACATTCCAACACCCACCTGCGTCAGGGAAAACAGCAGCCCGAAGGCCTGGACAGGGCTGTGGCCTTTACAGGAGGGTCAAGAGAGGCTGTGGACCCAGCTGGCTTTTCCCGAGATGTTGGAACTGGTGGGCTGGGGGGGGGGCTTTACGGAGGGCCTGCAGTCTCCATTGGAGGTATTCCCCTCTCACCCACCAAATACCCCTTCTCTGCTTGGAGAGGAGGCTCCCGTTTCTGCAAAGACCCCCGAAGAAGAGGGGCCCAGAATGGCCTTCCAACTTTTAGCTTGTCTGCGTTGCTTCATCTCCAGAGGAAGGTCTGAATAGGTTGAGGTTGGGAGAGACCCTCCCCATCTCTTCCAGGCCCCAAAGATGCTTCGTGGCGCCTTCCACCCGGCCTTGGAGACCATCCTAGGCTCTCCAGCTAACCTGGCTGTGTCCTTTTCATAAAACCCCAGCAGACGAGGTAGGCGGAACTCCAGGACTTTTGACTTTGCTTGTCAAAAAGATGATCATGTGACATTCCCCTCCCCCCCCCCGACAATGAAGCGGTCATAAGTACAGGCCAGTTGCCAAACATCTGAGTTTTGTCCATGTGATCATGATGCTGCTGCAACGGTCATAGGTGTGGGAAACTGACAAAAGTCACTTTTTTAAATTGGTCACTAAATGAACTGTTGTAAGTCGAGGACTACCTGCAATTCTGCTTGTCCCTCACCGTGGCTGGTGTTCCTGCAGGGTTGCTGTTCTCCAAGGTGCAGTCCTGGAGGCCGTTTTCCATGGGCAAATAGATGCCTCTACTGCCCCCCAACCTGAACCCCCTCTAGAGGGCCAGCAGGCTCCCTCTGGGGGATTAGGGCAAATGTGCCAGGGCTCCAACTCTCCAGAGGCAGCCAGGAGACCCCAGGAAGCTCTTAGGCCAGCTAATGTCATCTCACAGCAAGAGAGCCCAGACAGACGCTCCTCTCTCGGGGCCCTGTAAGCGATCGGCCTTCACCCCACGCCTCCTGGGGTGGCCCATCTTGCACCCATGCCTACCCTGGACTGCCGTCTGCGAGATTTGATGGCATCCCATGTCCTGACTTGACCTTGGCATACTCAGTTGGGTCTCCCATGCAGAAAGTCTCTTTGGAGCCCAGTCCCGAAGCAAGAAACTCCACCACCTTCGCTTCCCGAGCCCTGGAACTGGAGGACTCTAGGCAGCGGTTCAACAGGTGACGCTTGGCTTTTTCCTTCAGTCTTCTGTCAGCTCAGAAGCTGATTTTTCTTTTTTTTTTCCAAATCATTTTTTATTTTAAAACAAAAAATAAAAATAAAACATACAACCATCATTCATTCAATCAAGTACAGACAGTACATCGGTCGGTTTGCATCCCAGTGCCCTCTCCTCTCTTCACGATATTACTACATATCCAAAATTTAATCTTACATAAAATATATCAGTTATATTCATCATTTAAGTATTTCGACATTTGCTTACATATCACCACTTTTTGTTATCTACCCAATAGTAAAATAAACCCCATATCAAATAATATTGTTTTTCTCTCTGTTCTCTTATTTCAAAAAGCTGATTTCTTCAGATACCAGGTTTACTGTTTTTGCAAACCCAACCCTGACTGGAACGGCCCAAGGCCCACTTCCAACTTCTTTCAACTGGCCATTTTCCAACGGAAACTATTTGGACAGTGCAAGAGGGCTGTGTGATCTGGCTCCCCGACACCCCCTGGATTCTGACCAGCCCTCTCGCTTGGCTGACAGAGGGCCAGCTTGGAAAGAGGAGGCGGCTGCTTTAAGAGGGACCCCACAAAGCTGTAACCTGAAGCCTCTGGCCGTCCCTGTGCCCGTTATAAGCACCAGGCTCCCCCTGCCCTGCGCACACTGCCCTGCGGGCCGGCTGGAGAACAAGCAGCTGGTGAAGGTAAGGAGCGATTCTGCCTCCCTCAGGCCGGGGTCCATGCATGCGCAGGTGTGTGCTTGTAGGTGAGAGAACGGGCACTAAGGAATGCTGGGGAGGAAGCCATCAAAGTCTCAGGCCCCCAAAGCTAGGCTGGTGGGTAGCCAACCCATCCCTGCCACGTACCTGGGCAAACCCTCTGGTGCCCAGCTGGCATACTGGGCAAAGGGTGGATTCCTCCACTCTGCAGCCAAGCAGACCACCTTGGGAAAGAGACCTTGGCCTTTCCAGCCTCTCTGCCCTCCTTGCAGCTTTCGCCCTGGCTGATCACTTCAGGACCCCCAGGTCTTTTTTAACGGAATAAGAGTTAGAAGGGACCTTGGAGGTCTTCTAGTCAACCCCCTGCTCGAGCAGGAGACCCTAGACCATTTCAGACAGATGGCTGCCCAATCTCTTCTTCAAAACCTCCAGTGCTGGAGGCAACTTCTGTTTCACTGGTTAACTGTCCTCACTGTTAGGAGGTTTCTCCTTAGTTGGCTCCTCGATCAGTTTCCACCCGTTTCTTCTTGTTCTGCCCTCAGGTGCTTTGGAGAATAGGGTGACACCCCCCCCCTTCTTTGGGGCAGCCCTTTGAATATTTTTTGGGACCCCAAAACTTTCCCTCCACAGCCGAGGCTTGCTTGCATTCCTTGGGCTGTTTTCCGAGGCCCAGATCTGGGCTAATTGAACCCAGATGTTGAGGCTCACTCAAACCCAGTGGGACTCCAGAGGAAAAAATCTGGAAACTCTGGCCTGGTGATGGCAACGAGGATCAAACCAGGATTCCAGGCCTGTCTTCCCTGCCCTGAGAGAAGCCTCCACGGAGCAACCCGATCTGCCGCAAGGGCCTATTTTGGGCCTCGGCTCTCTCCCCAGGATTTTGAGGCAGCTCCTTCTCCTGTTGTCAGGAGACGCAGCACCAGAGTTAATTGGAAGCTTGTGCAGATCGGCTGCCCCAGGATGGGCTCCCGTAATTGCAGGCTTCTGCTGTTTCCACATAGCTCGGGTGGCGCCAGCCTGGAGGGCTTTGGCTTTGGCCGAGGTTACGGTTTACCCTTTGGACACCAAGAGGCCTGGGGCCAGTTCATCCCTTGCCCAAATGGCAGCCAGATGTTAGCCAGAAATTGGCCAACCTGCTCCCTGGTCCAGAAAAGCCTCTTTGTGTCTCCCCCCAACACTGCCTGGCCCAGGAAGCAGCCCGGAAGCCAGAGATAAATTATGCCCACTTGCCTACAGCTACTGGGCAAGGGAGCTGGCCGGGTCTCAAGGTGGGGCTGCTCACGCCTTCCGAGACAATTCCTACTCAGAACCCCCGTCTCGGAAACGTAGAATGTAGCCCCCCCTCCCCCGGCCCACACTAAGAAATGTAAACGTTCCTGTAAGAAAAGCACTTTGCAAACCCACGGTTGCTTTGAGTGAGCCGTGGGTGTGTCCATAGGTTTCAGTATGGAGGAAGTGCACAACTGGGCGGTCCTAAACCCCAGAAGTCAGAAGAGCCACTAATGCCAAGGCAGAGGATTTGAAGAGGAACCCTTTGGAATGAAGCTAAAGGGGCATCCGCTGAATTCAGGGCTGAAGTGACAATTCATCTCCCGCATCGAGAAAAGCTGGCAAGACTAAGAACTGAATTCTAAAATCCTCCCGTTGATTTATTTTGTTACTTGCTGCTTACAGGGAGAGAAGCAGGCTTGAGGCAGCCGACAGAAATAGCATGAAGGCAATTAACAAACATAAAGCACAAATAAGATTAAACATCACTATAAAACGTTTGAGTTGACCTGCTCAATCACTGAAACAAAACTGAATATCGTTCCACTAAGTTTAAATAGCTATTTAAAACTTAACGGCATTAAAATCAAGCAGATAAATCAGAGCACGAGTCTTGGAGGCCCACATGAAATCCAGCTCTGGGACTTCCAAAGGACCCAAAGCCTCTCTCAGACCCCCTGGCTCGGAGAGCGAGAGGGGCACTTTCCAAAGTTGACAAAAGAAAAAAACATTCGGTTGAAAATTACCATAGGCATGATATTTCCACCACGCCCGTTTTTGGTTGGCTTCCCATGAGAAAGTGGAAAGCTTGGGGTCCCTCCCCACCCCCACCCCCACCCCCGGAGAAAGCGCTTTGGGCTCAGGTTTGGGCTCCAGGAGGGACCTGAGGCTTGCTTTTAAAAAAAGGAAGCATGGGAGTGAGTGCCAGGAGGGTCAGGGAAAGCTGGAGAAAGGGGCAGAACCTGACCCAAAGGTGCTTTTCCCAAAAGGCAACTGACTTTCTTGGGTTTTTTCTTTGAAACCATTTTGCTTCTCATCCCAGAAACCAAGGGAGAACTGAAGATGCTTCTTGGACGAGAAGCGAAACGTTTTCAAGGGGAATAAAAAATCCAAGAAAGTCCAGTCGCCTTTCAGAAAAGCCTTTGGGACAAGTGTGGCCCGGAGGGAGGGTGGAGACCTCCGTCAGTGCGTTTGCCTATTTATTTCTTTAGAAAATTTCCTGGCCGCCCATCTTACTTGTGGTAACTCTGTCTGTCCCTCCTCCTTCTCTCCCCCCCACCCCGCAGGTCCCACCATGAAACACCTGATGGTCCTCCTGGGGCTGGCCGCCCTGGCCGTCTCTTGCCAAAGCCAAGATGTGAGCCCTGCAAGCAGCCCTCAGGTCAGTTGGGGGCCTCCCAAACTGCAGAGAGCGGCTTTCGGTTCAGGCTGGGAGTGGCTGGGGGAGAGGCTGGATAGCCTTGAGGGATTCCCCCTTGCCATTCCACCCGGGGGTGGCTACCTCACAGCCCACGCAGGGTGCCCTTACTCCCCAGCAGAAAGACCACCTGGGCTGCTGTGATGGGACCACCCTTAGTGAGCGCCCTGTGTGTCTCAAAGGAGCCGGACCCCGCCAGGGAAGCTGGGCAGCAGGAGGAGGAGGAGGAGCCCTTCTACAAGAGCCCCACCAACAAACTGGCTGCCGCCGTCTCGAACTTTGGCTACGCCCTCTTCCGCCAGCAGTCCAGCCAGACCCCCTCGGCCAACGTCCTGCTCTCCCCCTTCAGCATCGCCACGGCCCTCTCGGCCCTCTCGTTGGGTGAGCTCCCCTCCGGTGCCGCCCGGGGCCAGGATCGTCCCCAGAGGGGACCTTAACAGGCTGCCCCCTCTCTTTCTCTGTGGCCGGCAGGCGCGGGCGAGCGGACGGAGGACGTGATCTCACGGGCCCTTTTCTACGACATGCTGGACAAGGCCAACCTGCATAGCACCTACAAGGGGCTCCTGGGCAGCATCGGTGCCCCCAGCAATGGCCTGAAGAGCGTCTCCCGCCTGGTGATGGAGAGAAGTAAGGCTCCTTGGCCTTTGGGGGAGAAGCTGGGGGGGCCTCTGGGCACCCTTAGCCGTGTCTCAGTCCCTGGCAGAAGAGCGGAGCCCCCCGGAGCCCCCAAGGGCTCAATTGGGCACTCTCTCCCCACTCAGGGCTGAAAATGAGAATGGCCTTTGTGAACGAGCTAGAGAAATCCTACGGCTTCCGGCCTCGGGTGCTCAGCGGAAACGCCCGGGCGGATCTGCAGGAGATCAACCAGTGGGTGCAGCAGCGGACGGGTGGGAAAGTCGTCAGATTCCTGGGGGAGATCCCTGCCGGGCTCAGCGTCCTCCTGCTGGGGGCTGCCTCTTTCAAAGGTATGTCTGCTCGCCTGGGGAAGGCCGGAGGGGAAGGGATCATCCAAAGGGAGAGCTTCTTCCATTCGGCCTTTCCTTCCCCTCCGGCCACAGGGCAGTGGGCCACCAGGTTTGACCCCAAGCTGACCAAGCCTCAGGACTTCCACTTGGACGAAGACCGGAGCACCCGGGTGCCCATGATGTCGGCCCCCAGAGCCATCCTGAAATACGGCTTTGACTCTGAGCTCAACTGCAAGGTCAGCGACCAAGGGGGGGGGGGTGTCTGGGGGCTTATCTGGCCTCTTTGTCCCTCCCCACAGCAACCTTGGGACAAGGGGGAAGCCGTTCTCTTCCTTAGCCCAGCAAACAGCTGTATTTGGGGCAGCCGCCTGCCCCAATGACATTTGGAGCTTGGGCACCCCCCCCCCTTGCAGCACAGCCCCTCCCTCACTGGGAAGCCTGCCCGTGCAAGGGGCACCAACTCCCGCCCCCCAACCGAGAGCGGCTGACACCCTCCCCTTCCCCTCCTGGGGGCGCCAAGCCGGCTCCTCCCCTGCCCACTCCGCCTTCCCTGGATGTTGCAGATCGCCCAGCTGCCCCTGGCCGGAGGGCTCAGCATCATGTTCTTCCTGCCCGAGACCCCCACCCAGAACTTCACCCTCATCGAGGAGAGCCTGACAGCCGAGTTCGTGCATGACATCGACAAGCAGCTCAAGACTGTCCACGCTGCGCTGAGCGTGCCGCGGCTGAAGCTGGTGGCCGAGACAAGGCTGGGGGAGGTGCTTCAGGAAATGCGTACGTGCCCTGCGGGGGTCCTTTGACCGGAGGGTTCCTCTGTGTGTCTGGCCACAGGCCGGCCCTTCCACGGGACAAGGCGGGGGGGGGGGGGGTGCCCCAAAGCGGCTGCTCTTCGCCATAGGAGCCATAGCAATGGTTGAGAGCCATTCATCCCTTGGGGGGGGGAACAGGGGGCTGAAGCGAGGCTCCCTCCTGGCTACGGTCGGGAATGTCACTCGGCCTTCAGGCCTCAGGGGAGGAGGAGGCGGCGGCAGCAGCTGGGCAGTAATGTCCCTTTCTGGCCTGCAGGGCTCCAGGCTCTCTTCTCCACGCCGAACCTGGGCAAGATCTCCGCCAAGGCCCTCCGGCTCTCTCACGCGCATCACAAGGTGGCCTTGGAGCTTGGGGAAGATGGGGCGAGCGCCGTGTTCGCCTCAGAGACGGAGGCCGCTCGGCTGAACTTCCCCATCGTCTACACCCTGGACAGGCCCTTCCTGTTTGTGCTCTACGACAACGACACCGGCACCCTCCTCTTCATCGGAAAGATCCTTAACCCTCAGCAGGCCTAGAGCGCTCCTCGTGGCCCCCGAGGCACAGGAGCAAAGGGGGGGTGGGTCCTTGACTGTGTCCCACGGCTGGTTTTGCTTCCATGGTCCAATAAAAGAGCTTCTGCCTTAAAGAGCCTCCCAAGTGGCTTTTTCAACCTCCGGCCGATGGCGGAGAAACAGCAGGGAGGGAAGAGGGGAAAGGCTCTTCCCATCACCTGTCAAGACCCCCTCAGCCGAGTCAACAAACGCAGCAGCCTCTTTTCCTTCCGGGCAATGATGCCCTTAAGTCTGGCACAGATCCAGGCCTGGCATTCTCGCAAGGCTGCGTGGGTGGTAAGGCCGTTGGATCCGGCAGATGCTCTTGCTTCCCGCTAGGTCCATCAGCAAGACGGAGCCCAAGGTGACCACTCTCTGCACACTGTCCGGTGATTTCTTGCTTTGGCCCTTAAAGGACGGTGGGAGGGGGTTGTCAAGCCCCTTCCTCGCAGTAGGCCCACTGAGGTATCCTCTCACAGCAGCTCGCCTGCCGCTGCGGGGGCAGTTCGGAGCAGCCCCTCCAGGCAGGTCCTCATCCCTCGCAGCTCCTGCAGCTGATCGCTCTCTGTGCCCAGGTGCACCCACAAAACCGCCTCGGCCCTCTGGACGGCCTGCAGGGCTTCGGAGGCCAAGCACCTAGCAGCCCCCCCCCAGGCAGAGAGGGAAAAGGTTAACAGGCGAGCCAAAGCCCTGGAGCCCCCCCTGCACCCAATGGACCCCCAGGGTAGGCACCTGGGAGGCCTGCACACCAGGCCTCAACCAGGGCTGCACCTAGCCAGTGGGGGCTGATTTCACATTTGGGGGGGGGCTCAGAATAGAGGTGGGGGTGGGCTAGGCTGGGAGGGACCATCACAGTGAGGACACAATCCTGAGATGGCCAAATTCACCTTTGCACACTTTGCAATGTAAACAGATCAGTAAGTTAACTCTCTCCTGCCACAGTCTGAACAGCCAGTACCAGGGAAGAGGACAGCTCGGATTTCAAGAAGGGACTGAGGGCGGGTCCAGGGATGCCAGCTCAGCCCCAGAAGGCAGGAGCAAGTGAGAGAGGGAAAGTCAGGGAGAGAGGGGGCAGAAAACAGGCCAGGGCCCTACTGAGCTGGCTTCTCTTCCCAAATACCCAAATATAAATCTGCCCCCACAGCCCCCACCCTCCTGCCAGAGGCCTGCCAGGAGGAGCCCCTCCCCAAAGGCGGGGAGGGGGCAGCGTGCTCACCCGTTGAAGAGGACCTGGGCCAGTTTGAAGAGTTCCTGGCCGACTTCAATGCTGGCGGGGCCAAAATGGGCCTCCACGGCCTGGATGCTCCTGCGCAGGTGCCCGGCCGCTTCCTGCCACCTCCCTGGGCCAAAGACAAGGAAGGCTCTGAGCCAAGCAGGCGGATGGAGGGATGTTCTTACTTGATTCCTCAAAGGATTGATTACACAGCAAATAAAAGCGAGTCTGAACTCCAGGGGGTCCTGGACCCACCACCGTTAGTTTAGCGCAACCATTTGAAGCTACAATGGCACTGAAAAAAGGGACTTCTAATCAATCCTCACATTTACGACCATCACAGCATCCTGTGTCATATGATGAAAGTTTGGGCACCAGGCAACAGGCGTGTATTTACGATGCTTGCAGTATCTCCTGGGATCCTGTGACTGCCATTGGCCGCCTTCCTAAATTGGCTTCCCACAAGCAAGTTAATGGGGCAAGCGGGATTCGCTTAATGACCCGCTATTCACTTAACAACTGCAAATGTTAAGGGACCTGTTTAACATCTACAGCAAAAACGGTCGTAAAATCTGGCAGCCCATTTATTATTATTATTATTATTATTATTATAATTAATTAATTAATTAAATTTATATACCACCCTACTCCCGAAGGACTCAGGGCGGTGTACAGCCAAGATAAGAATACATATGGTACAAACATTAAAAACATTTAAAATATATTAAATATTTGAGCAGCCGCCTTGCTTAGCCACCAAAACTTTCACCGCAATGGCAGTGGCAAGTCAAGGACTCCCGGAGCCTCGGGGAGGAGCGGAGGGAGCCAGAGGGCCGGTCTCGTACCTGTTGCTGCGTGCACCTGGGCCAGGCGGTCCTCAATCTCGCCCATCCTCAGGTGCGCTGGAGACAGGAAGCTCTCGGCATCCAGCTGGCATTTCTGCAGCAGCTCCAGGGCCTGACCTGGGCATTCAGAAGGGAAGCAGAGCCTGAGGGGCCGCCTTGACCAGCGGTCATCCTGAGAGACTGCCAGCCAGGGACGTCCCGATCTGGGCTAGGCAGTAGGAAGGTTGCCCAGCCTCCACAGGGCAGCCGGATGGGCCGAGGGCAAAATGTCTGCAGTTTGCCAAATGCCTTGAGTCAAAAAATCTCTCACTGCCAGTCGGCCTTCCCATGGGGCTGGCATGGAACACTGAAGCTCTTCTGGTGCAGCTGTTTAGTGCTGCGAACAGCCCTGGCACGGAGATGGGCGTGCAGGGAACAGAACTCGTCCTGGACAGAATTCAAACCGGGGCTGGAGCAACCCTGGAAGGCCAGCCTTGCAGGCAGAGCAGAAGGTCTGTGGCTGAAGGCTGCTCACCTCTTACACCTCTTGGGAGAGGAGGGGGCAGGGAGAATGCCTTGCCCCACTTGGCACGACCCTGCAATGGCCATTCCCAGGGCAGGGCAGGGCAGGGCAGGGCAGGGCAGGGCAGGGCAGGGCA
>WNWU01019148.1:0-20983 GCA_012654045.1 Ptyas mucosa | reverse complement strand
TATTCTATTCTATTCTATTCTATTCTATTCTATTCTATTCTATTCTAGAGCCAAGCTGGACAGCCACAAGGAACACACAGGAATATTCTCCCCTCACCCACCCCTGCAAGAGGTGAAGTGAATCCCGACTGGCCTTTTGGAAATGTGTAATCTTAACTCATCTTTTTAACCTTGAATTTTATCTATCTTGTTTTCTAATATTTATATATAGTTTTTTATGTTTTATATTTTACTTGTACACTGTCATTTTGTGAGGGAGATGGGCTGTTTTCTAAATTTGAGGCATAAATAAATATTATCCAACAAGTTTCTGATGACCCCCTGTATGAGCAGACTTGTCCAACCCACGACCCACAGGTTGCACATGGCCCTGGACAGCTCGTCATGCGGCTCTACAAAGTCATAAAAAATATTGAAAAATAAAGGAAATGTGTTATTTATACACATTTATACATTATATATTCGATATGAGGCCCAAGACAACTCCTCTTCGCTCAGTGTGGCCAGTGCAGGCCAAAGGTTTGGGCCGCCATGCTCCAGGGCCTCACTCAGTTAAGCCAAGCTGGCTGAGAGGTTCCCACACCCAGGGCCTCCCTGTTCTAACAAGGCCAACAAATCTGCCGTCTGGAAAAGGAGGGCCCGTCTTTCCCTGCTGGGAAACCCAGCCGCCTCTCTCCTCAGGGTTCCTCTTCTGCAGCCATTTCTAAGCTAAGCGCGTCGGGGCGGTTTGCCTGAGCTGAACAGAAGGGTTAACACGAGAGGCACTTCATCGCAAGGGTAACTCAAGCGACACTGATGTGAATCAATGTTCCTTTTGTGAATGCATTACTTGGCAGAAACTGGCTTTTTGTATCCCCCTTAAACGAAGCCGGCAACACACAAAAAAAAGAGTGGGGGGTGAATGTCCTTCAAACAAAAGGATGAGGTGAAAATAAAGACAGACTCGCCTGCACTTTATTCTCTTCCATAGAAGCAAATGCATTTGGTGCTTTTTATACATTAATCAATCAATATCACTGACTGTACATCAGCAGTGCAGCCAAGTTATGAATGACCTTTCTGGCAAAGAGGACATTTTTAATGCTCACAAAATTGCTCAGAGATTTGCAACTTTCTGAAGTTATGCCTGCATGACTGTACCTTAAAAGTGAGACTCTTAGCAGAACCTGCTGGTTTGCATAAGCTAAAAAAGGGGTCACCAGACATGTGCCTGTGTATACAATCCTGTGCTGTCCCAACCCCCAAGCCTTTCTTACACTGACTAACCAAGGGGATCCCCACCTCTAGGGAGGCCTGGCCTTATGGCAGCCGTCTTCCCCCCACACCCACTCCCCAGAAGAAACCCACAGAAGGCTGCTCCTCAAAGGTAACCAGACGGCTTCCTTCAGCCACCTGGAATTGGCTGTGCTGCAGCCAGAACAAACTCCAAGAGGGTCACCTTGCCCATACGTAGGTTTACCTTTCCTTGAACCATCCACAGCAATTCCATTTTCCCTTCCTGAAGAATCACCATCAGGGCCTTTTACGCAAGATAAAAGCCACATGGTTAGATTTATAAAGGTGACCATAGAGATGGTCTCTCTAATTTGAAAGAAGTGATTCCTAAAACACACTCCTAAAATGTTAAAGATTTTTAGATAAAATTTTTATTTTTTAAAGATAAAAAGATAAAAGGTTACACATAATTTTTCAGGAAAAAAAATAAGTTTTCCCTGAAAATATTTCAATATTCCAAAGTGACTTCATTTAATGTAATAAAATTGACTAAATAGTAAGGTACACTTAGTTTATAATCCTAAAGGCATTTAGAAAGCTCTGAGCATGAGGTATTTTTTAGGTCCAAATCCTTTTCTTGCAATCCGGATTCATTTACAATCAACCTCTGGAGAGAAAGTAAAAATGTGCTATACAGACCTCCTGGGGTGGGGGTACTTGACAGGGATGGGTTCTACTTACCTTTACTACCAGTTCGCAATGGGGCCGCGCACATCTCTTTTTTCTCTCCCCCTGCCCAATTCTTGTATCAAGCAGTCAGAAAATAAGCGAGGAGCCCTGGGGTATTTCCTCCTGGCTGCTGGTAGTAATTTGACATACACTGGTGTGGGTGGGTGTTTGCGCATGTGTGCACGTAGCCAACCAACCAGTCAAAAAAACGGAGGGAGCTCACCCAGCGATGTCCACTTCCCCAGCCTTGTTTTAGGCCTGCAGTCCAGGAAAGCCCCCCATGCCTTTCCTAGTTTCTCTTGATAAGTCTGTAGACACCCAGGCTCAGGCCAAGGCCAAGGGGGTGGGGGGAAGGTCCCAGAAGGAAGACCAGCCCTCTTGCTCCTGGCAGGCAAGGCCAGAACTGGCCTCAGGTGAAGGCTCCTACACAGAAACCCGGGTTGAGTTGAGTCCTAACGGGACGTGAGTGTACTTGCTCAATCTTTCCAATGTCTCAGGTGCTGCCCCAAAGAAGAGGGGTCAACCTATCCTCCAAAGTACCTGAAGGCAGGACTAGAAGCAATGGATAGAAACTAATCAAGGAGAGAGCCAACCTAGAACTAAGGTGAAATTTGCTGACAATTAATTAGAACAATTAATCAATGGAACGGCTTCCCTCCAGAAGTTGTGGGTGCTCTATCACTGGAGGTTTTTAAGAAGAGACTAGACAACCATTTGTCTGAAATGGTATAGGGTTTGCTGTTTGAGCAGGGGGTTGGACTAGAAGACCTCCAAGGACCCTTCCAAGTCTGTTACTTTGTACTGGAACAGTGTCAAATAATGACATACATACATACATACATACATACATACATACATACCCACCATCTTTTCGGACAAGCCATGTTTATAAGATCACAGAAAATAAATAGAAAATAGAAGGCTTTCTAACATGCGCTGCAAAATGTTTGGCTTTTCAACTACCAACATGACATTATTTACATTCAAAAGTAACATCACCAAAAATATTATTTCTACACATCCATTAATATATGAAAAAAGAAAGGGGGATTATCACCTTTGCTTGCCCGCTGCCTGGACCATTTGCTAAGCATTCCATTTGTTCTCATGCATATTTTACTACCATCATATACCATTCTTACCACATTCAGCAATCAAATCCATATTCGTGCAAAACATTCCATAATTCAAGCCTTTTTATTGGTCAAATGTTTTCTCTGCACCAAGCTACTTTGAGGCTAAAACACAGAATTATGGAGGGACAGAGTCCCAAAGGAGGGGAAAAGGGCAACGGACGGAGTAGGTTCCCTCAGCTACAGGAGCCAAAGGGGGAGCCAGAGGAGCTGCTCAGCTT
Source organism: Ptyas mucosa (assembly GCA_012654045.1). Lineage (NCBI taxonomy): Eukaryota > Metazoa > Chordata > Lepidosauria > Squamata > Colubridae > Ptyas > Ptyas mucosa. The sequence continues at coordinate 17,685 of WNWU01019148.1, read as the reverse complement.
CTCTCTCCTTTGCCTGGGCTGAACAGGAGTAGCTCCCTGGAACAGCCAGGGCCAAAGAGGTCAGGTGAGCCTGAAAGGAACAGCAATTCTTGGCAACCAAGCATCCCTTCCTCTTGGAGGCAGAAAAGCCCAGAGGGATACATCACCAGCACCACCCCGTAAGAAGGATGAGCAAAGTTGCTTTGAGTACCTACTTGGGAGGAGGGGTCTTGTGCAAAAAGGAAGCCAGGGGTGGAAAGCAAGGACAGTGGAGAACTGGGCTGGAATGAGAAACAGAACAGGGAGCTACCAAGCATCTCTCGGGCAAACCAACAGTGTGCATGGAATTGGGTCAACTGAGTAAAACATAAGTAAACCAGCCATGATTATGTCCACTGCAGAGGACTAGATCCTTTGCAGGAAGACGGATCTGAGAAAGAACGCAGTTTAGCCAAAAGATTCAAAGTAGTGCAAAAAGACTACTTAAAGGATTAGTGGGGGGTGGGGAGGAAGCTCCCATTTAGACAGCAAGCCAACCAAGATGGCCTCATGCTCTTCTGGACCAAAGGCTGTCCAACCTTTCCTTGAACTCCTCCCTCCACGGATGGAGGCAGCCTATCCTACTCAGATGGGGAGGCACAGGAGAGGCTACATGAGGGCAGTCTTAAAGGAAGCACCCCACCAAGATGTCTTCATTTTTCCTTGATTTTATGGTGAAACACTAAATATTTCCCAAATTCCCACTCACCATTTCTTTTTATCTCCATGCTGACCAAACGCCTTGATGCGTCTCATTTGAAAATCTGATTTCGCTCAGGAAAGGATTGGAAACATTTGGTCTGCGTGCAGCTTTCTCAGAAGCTGCCCAGGAGCCCAAGAAGCCAGGGTCCCTCTTTCATGCCCTCTGCCTTCTACAGAAGGGCCTTATCATCATTGCCAAGGATGCCTGCAAAAGGCATATTGGCACAAACCAAGCTGGACCCCTGGCCAAGCGACTGTGTTTAGCACTTTGACCAGACTGCAGCTAAGACCTTTGGAAACCACTGGCTGCTGGAGTCAGGCTCCCTGCCCCAGACCAGGCCAGGCCCCAGCGGCACTGGAAACATCCCTTTGCTCTGGACAAATCAGAAATCTAAGCAGTATCATCCACACGTAGTGCTCAGCTCCTTGCCTAGGAAAAACATGCATGCCCTGGAATCCTACCACACAAGCAATGGGAGCAGGACTACAACCTGCTGGTCAAGAAGGCCACTCACCAGTGTCAGTAGCTGGGCAGTGCTGGATGGTGAAGATTTGGCCCAGGTCCTCCTCTTCCTCAGGAAGGCTCTTCTGCAAGCGCTTCAACTTGCGCAAACTTTCGGTTCGCTGGTGCTTCATGGAACGTACATGCTGAATAAGATTGAGTTTGGCCTTGGTGGAGTAGTTGCAAAGGACACAGTGGTAAAAACAGCCTTCCCCCTCCAGTCCGCTCTCGTGGTTCTGAAGGTGCTGCAGAGAGAAGCACAGAACAAACCCAGGACCAGGTGAGAAGCAGAGGAACAACTGAGCTCCCTCTGGAATCTGGATCTGAACAGGGCCAAAGCCCAAGTGCCCCTTTCTCCCTCTTGGCGCTGCAAGGGTATCTTGGGAAGAACGGAAGGTTTCTGCTTTCAAGAGATATTTGCTTCCAAACTCATCCATGCTCATGCTTACCTAGGCATATGAGTCTTCGGTAGCTGTGGTCTAATAACTATCAGATTGAGAAAAGGGAGTCTGCGGACCAGAATTACTTCATTCATCTAACAAAGCAACCGGTTCCTAGGGAAGAACCTGGTTGGTTTCCAGTCCACCCACTTTGAAAGCAGCCCTTTTGTCTCTGGGTCAGACTCTTGAGACACAAGAGCAAAGGAAGGAAACAGGGCAGCGACGGAGGAGGAGAAGGCGGGAGGAAGTCCTGCTTCTTTGCTGCTCCCCTTTTTGGCACAGCACCCGGCCTCTGATGGCATAAAGTGCGGCTTGACAGAAGCTCTGCTGAGGAGCCGCTTGGTGTCGCCAGGCTGGGCGCCTTGGCCCGTCCTCCAGTCAACCGCTGGCCTCCCTCTCCGTCATCTACTGAAGTAGGCTGCTTGTCATGAAATATTAGTTTTGGGTGATCTATGTACACACACCATACCCAAAATTATGTAGGCTACCCTTTTGGGGAAATGAGCAAGTAAAAAAGGAAATCAACAATTCTCCACTAGAAGACAGCATCCCTGCTCTTTGCAACTGAATTGTATCCGGAAACCACTAAAATGGATTTATTGTTACAAAAGAATTCCGCACCCCCCCCCCCCAAAAAAAAAAGAATCTATTTTATGCCTCCTGCAGGTCATTAGAAAAGTCCAAGCAAACTCTGACAGGACAGAGTTTGATCACTTCCTTCAATCTGGAGGGCCGTATCAGAGAAGCTTCTGGTCAGAAGTTTCTAAAGGGGGTGTGTGGTTCATACACTGAATGTCAAATCTGGATCCCTTCACTTTTTGAGCTGGATCAAAGTCCCATCTGATCTGCATGATGTTTCTGCAAACCCCCCTCAAACTACCCTACTTATTGGAGAGAGGCTGTGGTCCGGGGCAGGGCAACCTCTCTGCACAGCACCTGAATCACCTGCAATCATCCAATGGCAGCCCACAGTGTCCGGAAGGGCAAAGAAGGAAACACTAATTGCTCCCAACTCTCCTCAGGCAGGGCCATCCCTACCGCGGATCAGAGGAAAGGGGCAGAAGTTATCATGGAAGAGGCCACACTCTTATTGCCCGGAAGAGGGATTTTCTGCCATAGGTCAGATTGCTGTCTTTGGTACCTTTGCTCTTCCCACCATCCAAGGGTCTTGTGCCAGCCTAGGTGGCTCAGGAGACAGCAGAGAACCTGAAAGCAGGCGGCTTCACCTGGAGCCCAGAGGCAGAGCAGCCTCTGACGCCTTGATTCTCAAACACGCAGCACCTTAAAAGGAGAGGCAGAGGACAGAAGCTGGCCAGGCAGGGTGGCACATTTGCTACAGGTGGCGGTTGATTGATTTCACAAAAGTTTAGATTTCTTCTGCACCCAACTGGTGCAGTAGCAAGGCAGAGCTCCCTCTTCTCCCTCACTTCCAGGTGGGACAGGAGGGTGGCAGCGTGCCAAGGTACTCACAGGCAAGCCCCTGCCCCCAAATAACAGGCCCCTCCCAGATCAGTGCCGGTCACTTTTTTCCCCATGGTTTGCTCCAAGTCTTGCAGTCATCAGAGCTGGATTCGAATCCCGATCCCATTCCCCATGGATAACTGGCTGGTGGGATTTTGCTCCACCTTCCAAGCCTCATTAAAAGCCTACATTGCTCAGCCTCAAGATGGAAAGCTCAGCATAGATTTTACTGAATGTTAAATCAAGCAGCAAGCACAGCCAGCAAACTCTGTGGCACTTTAACTTTAAATAATGCAATAATTATTGAATTTCCTTTTTATAACTGAAGTGCTGGAATGTAAACAATGGGGCTGTAATTGCAGGAAGGGGGGATCAATAGAGGCAATCGTTTTCAGCCATGTTAATTGTAAATACAATTGCTCCAAGATGTCAGCCTTGTTCCTCTCGCTCCAGAATCACCCTAACGGATGACAGAGTCCAACTTTCCCATTATAGCTGTTCGTTCCTTTAAGAGGTTCTCAATCAGGTCTGATCAATCTGTCAAGATAATGCATGGAGTAAGTAAGACTCTTCCAAACACAAATGCCCAATCAATAGCCCCAACCAGCTTAATGAGGAGGGGCTACGGCCCCCAGGGAGGCAAGAGTCAGCTTCAGCTGGCCAGCTAAGCAGATCAACCCTTAACGAGGCTGCCCTGTAGGCAAATGCCGAGGGCGGTAAAGACCCTCTCCAGGGACAGAGGGAAGGCCCATCTGAGGCAGGCTGGAGGGCCCTGGGCAAGACTCCGCATGGGTCATTCCAAGGGACAGGAGACCCAACAGCCGTAACATCTGCTCTCCTCTCACGTCCTCCTCAGCTCCTCATATCAGCCCTTCAGAATTCGGCCCTTTGACTGCAGCCACTAAAATGCAACTGGAAAAATCTGCCTGAGAATTCTTGCTTTGATTGGCTTATGAAACCATAACACCTCGTCCTAAAAATGATAAAACGAGCGTTCTTTCAACAGGGTGGCTTGCCAGATGTAGCTCATTCGTGCTCAGCTTCTGTGAGTTGGCTTCAGACATTCAAACAACAATGATTACCCCATGCCCCCATTTTTATATATTTAATGTATATCCCAGCTTTATAATTTTAATAAATAACTCAAGGTGGCAAACAACAACAACAACCCGGTGAGGTGAGTTGGGCTGAGATAGAGAGACTGGCACAAAGTCACCCAGCCGCCTTCCATGGCTATGGCGCCGAATCATTTCAATACTTAGCAATTCACATCTGCTTCCTCTGCACATTCTCATTCATTCTCTCTCTCTCTCTCTCTCTCTCTCCCTCTCCCTCTCCCTCTCACACACACACACACACACGTTCCTACTACTAGCAGAATTTCTCTCTTAGATATTCATAATAAGTGGCTCAAGCTTGTTCCAACTTAGGGAAGTTTTGAGCACATGTCAAGGAGCTCCTTGAGGTTCAAGTGCCTCTCATCAAACAAGCCACAAAAACCAAGCCTTTTGCTCAGGGCCCCAAGAAAGCAAGACCACTGGGGCCCAGACTGTTGGTTACTGCAACTTCTGTAGCAGTGGTGAAATCCTCCTCAGATCGCCACTGGTTCGCTGCCTGCACATGCGCGTTGTGCACCAAAAGCATGCTTCACACGGAAAGAGAAGACTTCACTAGGTAAATAGAACAGTGGGGGATGGGGGGACGGGGGACAGCTGTGCCGCGTGATTTAGCTTCGCTAGAAAGTAGGATTTTATCACTACCGGTTTGCCCGAACCAGAGCAAACCGGTAGCATTTCACCCTTCTTCTGTAGGCATCGAAGCCCAAGTAGGTCAACATGAAGAAAGCTACTCATCCCACAGGAAACAAGAGCTATTCTCATCCTGGGTTCCTGAACTTAAGCCTGAGAAAGTCCCCACACATATGTAAACACATGAAGGAGAAGCTGCTCAGGAAGAGATTGACAGCTGTGGGGCCCTTTTTTTTTTTAAATTTGATTTATATGCCGCCCTTCTCCGGAGACTCAGGGCGGCTTACAATGCGCTAAGCAATAGCCTTCATACTTTTGTATATTTTATACAAAGTCAGCTTATTGCCCCCACAAACTGGGTCCTCAATTTACCTACCTTAGAAAGGATGGAAGGCTGAGTCAACCTTGAGCCTTGGTGAGATTCGAACCTGCAATAATTGCAGGCAGCTGATGTTAATAACAGGGCTTTAGACCACTGTACTATCCAAGGCCCTTGATGTTCTCTGAGCTTGCGAACATTTCATTACCCAACTAGATAACATCGGCAATATGAATAAATGCGGGGTTTGGTCCCTATTTATCTACAGTAGCTTGCCCTGCCAATGATACACCATTCAAAAGGGACAATAAAAAAACTAAGAAGGAAACAAAAAGAGCAAAACACACCCTTTCCAGCAGCCAATGTCCAGATAAATGGGGCCGAACATCAGATAAATAATCACACAGAAAACAATTCCCTAAAGAAGGAATCACCAAGAAGAAAACCACATTTCCACCAAAACTGGAATAGCAAGCTATTGTGTATAAACATATCTCACACTCACTTACACTGATGTCGTTACCTAGTTGGGTAGTAAAATGTCTACAAGCAAACAATCAAGCTCAGAGAGCACAATGGATTCTACAGCTGAACCGTAAATTACTTATATTCTCTTCTTTTAAAGATGGACTTATCATCAAGGAGATTTATCTCGATATAGCAATTATTTTGTCAGCGTTACCAGCTGGTTGTGTGCAGCTGAATTCTTTGCCTGAAATAAGAATTATCAATTACAATTACAAGCAATTACATTAACAATCCTGCCTTAAATTCCTACAGCAACAGCCTCTTGCAGGATATAAGAGTTCTGTAATCAAACAGCCTTGAGAATATTTGGTGAATAAAATAAAGGATAGTTACATGTCAAGCATACGGTATTTAAAAACACCCATCTGGCTAACATCAATGAGAATTAGTTGACCCGAAAGGAGTAAGGTTCTTACAGTACCTATTCTTTTTCTTCCTAGCTCTCAAAAGACCTAGCACCCAGCATCTCTGAGGAAAAGGGTGTCAGGCAGAATGAGAACCTAAATGCTTGGAGAAGAGACTCTGCTGAGATATGTGGACCAAAAATTCAACCTCCGGCAAATCCTAGCACTCAATTGAGCCCTCTGCCCCTGTCATCTGCCCCCATTATTCTAAGCAGCAGCACTGTCTCTTCCTCAAAATGACTTCAATTGTAGCAGCCACGATCCGAACATCTGTACCAGGTCCTTGGCTTGCAACATGGTGCCTCCAGGATGAAGGAAACATGCTTCTCGATACCAACTATTGGAGAAGAACATGACATGATCTGCTGGAGGTGTCAGCTCCTTGGTGCTGGTGGAGACAGGAGGCAACGGACTTTTATTCTGTTTCAGTACCTGTCTGAGTCGGATCAGATCTAGCAATGCAACACCAAGTGAGGAAGCGTGTTCCTGGGCTGCCATTGTGTGCCAAGAGTTATTGAATTAGAGGAAAAGGAAGGTGACTGTGTGTCCTTCTGTCTGATGCATAAGGTCACTGAAAAAAGGCAGAAGGAGAGGAGAGGAATGGAAGGCTTGCAGCTGCAGCTTTCCACTGTCAACACTGGGATCTACTAATGGAGAGGCAAAACTTAGCAATTGTTTAATTCCCCCTAGAATTAACACAGACCCGGGGACTAGGTTGACCAAGCCAGGACGCAAAGGATGAGCTGCATAGCTACACAGACAATTCATAATCAAACAGGGTGAAAGACCGGAGGAGGGGTGTCCTATTGGCCTCCTGCTATTCAGAATAAAGGCTTGTAGTACTAGGAAAGCAGTGGCGGCAGCTACATTTGTAGGTGACCCTTTTGCGGCTTCCCACCTGACACCTAAACAGGCCCCACAATGGCCACCAGAGCCGGTTCCTCTCCTGAGAAAGAAAGGACCTCTGCACTAGGCAAACGAGGCCCAACCTCTCTCTCACCTAGGAAGTCTTTGCTCCCCAGTGGGGCTTCCTCGGGAACTGAAGGAGGAAGAGGTTTAGAAGGCCTGTCTTGGGTCATCCTTGGTGATGGACATTGGCAAAACCTTCCCCTCCCTTTCAGTTCATGCCAGCAGGGCTCCCACCTGGGTGGAGAAAGCCAAACAGAAACAGCAAAGAAGCCCCCCCCCTCCCCCAGCTGCGGGTCATATAAATCATGTTGCATGGCGATTTAGTGAGAGCTCCGAGACCCTGAACAGCTGCTGAGATGATATTTCTTCTGGCCTGGCTCTCATGGAGAGGGCAGTTCTATTTATTTTATTTACCTTTATAAGCCACCCAACTCCATGCCAAACACAAAATTTAAAGTAAAACAATTCTCCAAATAGAAAAAAAACCACCCGTCTGGAGGAATGACACCACGGGCTTGGTTCTTTGGCTCAGCTTTCTCGTTAAACACACCCTCGCTCAACTCCTCTTGTTAGAGCTTCCTCGGTCCAGACTGTTCATTCCATGCTTCTGGATTCTTCTGATCTTCCCTATCCAAAGGGGTACTTCTAGAGTGCCAGTCAAAGAGAAAGCCTGGAGCACTGCTGCTCCAGCCTGAAGCTGGTTCCAGAGCAGAGAAGCTCTTGTGCCCCAGCTGGGTTCAAATTCCTGGGCTGAACCCCCCTTCCCTTCCCCGCTGCCAAAATTGGTGGGAAAGGATTGTTGAGGCGCTCAAGCCCTTGTCAACCTGTTTCCAGGCAATGCTCCTAGTCCTGAAAGACCCCAAGGACATCGAGCCAAGGGGACGCTCTCCAGAGAAGGCAGCGGCAACCCACGTAATCCATTCGGAAGGTAAGCCGGCCAGGGGTGTCTGAAGAAGCAGCTCAGCCCCAAGAGATGGAGGGAGGGCTCCTCTTCCAGTACCTGCCTTGTAGCAACCTGGATTTCACTCAGGTGCTTTAACGTTTCCTTTTGTAGGAATGATTAGCAGCCTTTCTCCTACAGTGCTGCTTGCTTCTTTAAAAAAATGTGCTATTGGTAGTTTCTCAATTTCTATTCAAAAGCCTGAGGTGAACTAGGCAGGGAGTGGAGGATAGCCACAAGTTTGGATAAACACGACTGAAAATCTTGACTTCCCACAAACTGACAGAACAGGGACAGGTGGCGAGGCAAGATCCCCCCTCTTTCAGATGGAGGAGGGGCAGGCTAGTGGGGGGCAGGGGGGCCACAGACAGGGCCTGAAAAGGGAGCCTCTTCCCCAGACCAAGATCCACGCTGGCTGCTCAACTACTGTGATATGGACAACACACTGGATTCATGAGTTGCAAAACACGTACCCTCTCGATGGAGGGAATCCCCCTTCTGTTTTGGGAGCCATTGAGGAAGCAAAAAGCGAATCCTTTCACTGAGAGGGCACAAGGTACCCAACTAATTAATCTGGCAGATCATGGAAGATTGGCACAATCTTTATTCTGCTGCCTAAACCAGCTGAAGCCCCACCAATGCCACTGCCAGAGCACCTCAAGCGCTTACATATCATTAATACTTTGTGTCTATACTTTTACTCTGTCTTAGTGTCTTAGTAGTAAATTAGTTTTGTAAAACTAATTTACAAAAGGCCCCAAGGCCAAAGCAAGGCAAACTGACCCAGCTTCCTTGGGAAAGGAGTCCACTCCAGCCAGGGAGCCCCCCCCTCCCCCCAGAAAGGCCTCCCCCCGCTTTTTTTCTGCTAGGGAAAAAAGTGGAAAAAGGGGGGGTTGGGGGGGGGGGGGGGGGGGGGGGGGGGGACTCCCAGAGCTGTTCTCCTTACACTGGACCTTTCTGGAGCATTGCTGGCCATTGCAGGTGGGGTGGCATGCATTGTGTTTCATGGTGGGCCCCGCTGCATGGTATATGGAAGCTAAGGAGCAGCAGGAAGAAAGGAGAGTGACAGGGGGTGGCCTGGCGCTCTCTCACCCGGCCAACGTCTGGAGGGATTTTCTCCCTCCAAGAGGCGAGAACTTGATTATATCCAGTTAGCTGCACGCTAAACTGATTAGGCAAGTGCAGGCAAAGGAATCAGGCTAGCCGGAGGAGAGGAACGTCCCGAGAGCCTCCGCCAAGGAGAGCAGGGCTGGGGCTGGAGCTGGGGCCAATGAACCCACAGGTCCCACACCAGGCCAGTCTGCTGCTACCCACACCACAGGCAGGCAGGGCCCGGCAGGGCCGCCCCACAGCAACAAAAGGGGGAGTTGCATCCACAGCCACCTCCTTGCTCACGTCGAGACACAGAAATGCACCAGCAGGTGAAACCTCTGGCGACACAAACGAGGGGCTGGAAAACCCCTCACTCTGGCTCCCAGAAGGATACACACAGGCCCATCCTCCTCAGAGATCAGAGATGCCCATCTTGGCTTTCAGCAGCTAGCCTGCCTCTGGGGCCGGGGATGAGGGCTGAGCTTCAAAGCCAGAGCCAGAGCCAGCCTCTGGAGGGGAAGGGAGGAGAGCAGGGAAGGCTGGAAACCAGGAGTGCAGCAAGCCAAAGCCCGGAAGACGAGGTGTCTGGGGAGCAAAGCTGCCGCTTAGATTTATCGCAGGTGGTGCCCGATTGTTCATACTAAAGCCATTACGGGATGATTAGAGAAAAAGGTGAAGCTCTGAGTCCAGGGAAAATCAATACAAACGTCTGGAGCAATTCTGCCACACCAGTGAAAGGGTTGTAGGTGGGGGGCCCGGGGGGGGGGGGGGGGGGGGAAGCGCCACCCAGCCCCAGCGGACGAGGGAGAGGGTTGCCTTCTGATGGCCCTAATTGGCCTTGGGGGCGGCAAGGGCCTCAGCAGGCATGGGCGAGGAGTGGCACCTGCTGGGTTGAAGCCCACCCCCAGGAGCACCTGCCCCATGGCCCCCCTGACACCTCACCTTGTACAGCTTCAGGCTAGCCTCGTGCCTGGAATTGCCGGTGTGAAGGCGCAGCTTCTCCAGGCTGTTGGTGTAATAGTCACAGGCGTTGCACTTCAAGTGCACCGGGTTCCCAATCGCCACGCACTTGAGGCGCCACTCGTTGGCCTTTCCGCCCTCCCTGATGTGCGCCACCAGCTGGTACTTCTGCAGGTGCTTCTCAGTCTTGCAGTGCAGTTGAAAGTTGGCCTTGAGCTGTGTGCTGTAATGGCACAGCCGGCACTGGTAGGCCTCCCCCATGGCCCCCTTCCACTCCTCCTCGGGCAGGGCCCGCTCCGCGTTCAGGTGCAGTCCCAGAAGGTCCAAGGTGTCGGTGGTGAACTTGTTGCACACGGCACACTGGAACAGCTTCAGTGAAGGGTCGCTGGTCTGGGCAAAGGCCTCCCCCAGGTTCATGAGCTCCTCGGACACCAGCTGCCCTCCCCCGAGCCTTGGGTCCAGAGGGATCTCTCCCCCCACTGTGCAGAGAGAGAAGAACAGCAGTAAGAAAGACTCCCCTGGCCAACTGCCCACTTCCAGGGGATCCTGGGCTCTCGGCTCAAGTCCAGGAGCCTGGCCCAGCTGGAGTGTGGCTGGATAGCCCCCCATGTGGCTTCCCCACCACAATGTAACCCACGAGCTCATGAAACGCACACCTGCCCCACACGCCCAGAACTTTGTTGGGCAGCAGGCTCTCTATTCCACAAGACTGAAGGATGGGCTAAGGCTTGAGCTCAAGAGCCGAGACCATGCTGGCTTCACTCTAATTGGGACAGGTGATAGAGTTTCCAAAGGGCACAAATAAATGTGAAATCAGAATAGCTTGAGTCATTTCAAAAATACCAAGGAGCTGCATAGCACTTTCAGACTAATTAAGGTAGCAGCAAAGTGTCACCATCTCTTCCTGCGTTCCTCTTGGCCCTGGGTTGCCTGATAGCATTCCACCCTGCGGGGCTATTCAGCATCTCCTATGGCCGTGGCCCACAAAATCCTGCCACACACTACAGGATGCTTGCTGTTTTGTTCTGTGTGATCATGCTAACATCCCCGCATCTCTTCAAGTCTAATTTGTTTACTATATAGTTTCTGTTTTGGATTTTATTCTATTCCCATTTAACAAATATCATAGTAGATTGAACACATGATGAAGCACTTTGCAATTTTGTTCCTCAGACATATTCTCATTGCTTTTTGGACAGGTATCAAGGCATCCATCCTCTTGACACTGTATAAATTACAACCATAATTCCCAGCGGTGAAATCCTCTGCGGTTTGCCACCAATTTGCTGCCCATACATGCGCAGTGCATGCCAAATGCACGTTGCATGCATGAGCATGTGCAGTGTGCATCAAATGAATGCTGCATGCACATACACAGTGCGTGCCAAATGCACGCTTTGCACGTAAAAAGGACACTTAACAAGGTAAGTAGAACAACGAGGAGGGAACAGCTGTGCCATGCTATTTAGATTTGCTAAAAAGTAGGATTTCCTGCTTTCCAGCGAATATAAATCGCGCGGCACAGCTGATCGTTGGAAATACAACCGGTAGCTTTTTTTTTACTACCGGTTTGCCGAACTGGTAGTTTTTATCACTATTGGTTCACCCGAACCAGTGTGAACCGGTAGGATTTCACCACTGGTAATTCTCCAATTGTGGGAAATAGGTCTGCTACCGTCCATTGGTCAGAACCCACTGGTCCAGTTCTAGGCACCAGCAGAGAAATTCAAACAATTTCAAGAAGGGCAATGAGGACACTTAGGAGGAATTCCTAGAGCAAGAAGTGAGGAACTGGGTCTGCTCAGCCGTAGGAGAAAGTGCCTGAGTGGACACAGCAGCATTCACCAAATTCTAAAGAGACATCAGCTCCTTCCACCCCACAGCAAAAGCAGGGAAGGGAAGCCTTAAATCATAAGGAGACACGTTGCGGCTGAAACATTAGGTGAAAAACTTTGGCTAAGAGCAATTTGAGGGCAGAGCACATCCCCAAGGAAAGGGGTCAAGAGCACTTGGGTGGCTGCTGCTGCTGCTGCTGCGGCTTTAATCCGGATACCTACATGAAACCCTTTTCCCAAACTGGAGTCGGGCCAATGCGATGAGAGAGCCCGGGGGTGCCCCGGGCTCTCCCACATCCCTAGCCAGCCTGTTCTCCAGAGAGGAGGAGGGAAAGCAAGTGGGGAGGTTCTCCCTGCGGCCTGATCAGCTTCATCTTCACAGCCCAGATTTCAGAGCTGCACGTCCACAGGAGACGCCATCTGTGATACAACACAATTTGCATAGGAAAATGACACCACTGGGTCCTTCAAGAGACACTCGGTCTCTTCTGAAGCAGCAAAATCTCTTAATCTAAAAGTTTCAACAAAAGTCTTTGCCACATGCACAATGACAAATGGGCACTTTTTTCTAACCATGAAATTAAAGAACTCTGACAAGCTCTTTAATTAGGGGAACTCTTTCACTCAAGTCTACCAAAAGCACTTGAAGCAAGTGCATCTCAAGCTGGATCTCCAGCCTTCCCATGACCAGTCTTCACTCTTAATTACAATATTAAAATGCAGGCATTGGCAGTAATGTTTTCTTGCTAAGGAACTGGCCCTGTTATACATGGGAGAAGCCCACCCTCTTAAACCTGCAGAAGAGCTGCTGCTGCTGCTGCTGCTCCCTCCCCTCTTGGGCCACAGCAAAACTTCCCCCCTCTCCGATTCTGGAGGGCCAACCAGCCTCAAAAGTCCAGGCCAAGCAAGTCTGCCTCCCCCCTGCCACAGGAGGAAGGCTCGGCTGGCCAAGAGGGTGACCGAGTGGATGCTGGCACTAAGCACTAAGCAATGAAGCCAGGTGAAGCTGGCAATTAGGTGCAGCGGGTCTGCTGCCTTTCTGGATTTCCAGAAGATCCTCACCCCTCTGGTCTTGTGCTTTTGGCTTTCGGTAAGAGACTGTATGCAGAGGAAGGCCCATCTCTCCTTCTCCCCTAACCCTGGCAGCCTTCAAGCACGCCTGCTACCCCAGACCAGAGGGGAACTGAGGAGCAGAGGGGCCTTGTCACCATCCCGTGCCCACACAGGCCACTTCCTACTGAGGGCAGGTGCTGCTAGGAGGGCTGGACAGAAAGTCAGCCCCTTCTTCTCCCATTACACCAAAAAACACCTGGACATCTCACCTAGGGATGGGGCCACTGAGGCCATGGTGTTGGTGGGCTCCACCTGGAAATTGCTGCCTGTCAGGAACTGCGCCTCGGAGGCTGGGCTGTGGTCCATCTTCAGGTTCTGGGCCAGGTAGTACTGGTAGAGCTCAGCTTCGGCGGGCAGGCTGCCCAGGCCCAGGTGACGGCTGGGCTGCACCTGGCTCATGTTCTGCTGGAGCAGCACCATGTTGTGCATGTGCTTCTCGCTGGTCATGTGGATACGGAGGTTCCTGGCGACATTGGTCTCATAGTCACACACCTCACATCGCCAGGTAGGTTTACTTTTTGGTTTGGTGGGGGAGGGAACCCCACAGCCACTACCAATAGTGGTGGTGGCTGCCGTGGTCACGGCCACGGCCCCCGCAGCATGGCTGAAGCCTTGCTCCCCGCTGCCATTCTGCATGTTCTGCATGTTGTTGAGATGCTTGTCTGACTGCATGTGGATGCTGAGGTTGCCTTTGGTCGTGGTTGAGTAGTTACAGACCTCGCAGCGGAAAGGCTTGTAGCCGCAGGTGTAGCTCTCACCCCGGGCAAGCCGAGGGTGCAGCTGCCCTGACTGGCAGAAGGTGCAGGTCCCTCCTGGCTCGGGGTGCTTCTCCTTCATGTGGGCCTCCAGTGTCTGCTGATACTTATAGTGCCAGTTGCACTTGGGGCACTTGAGGGTCTTGCAGGAGTTGCGCGAGTGCATCATGGTCATGTGGCCCCCCAGGGAGCGCGAGGACCCCAGGACGGTGTCACACTTGGGGCACTCCACCCCTCCCCCCAAGGGGCACTCCTCACCCCCCAGCTCACAGAGGGGTCCTCCGTGCTGGTGGTGGGAGGCGCAGAGCCCGTCCTCCCCTTCGAGGCTCTCGCTTGGTTCTGGGCCCAGGGCATCGTCTCTGTTGGCACTTTCCTCACTCACGTCCAGCCTCTGGCTGCCCTCACTATTAAAGCTCAAACAACTCCTCCTGTTTGCACCGTCAAAGACAAAGGAAGAAGCAGAAGGAGAAGCAGAAGAAGCCAAGCCCCTTGACACCGCCTGAAGCACGTTAGGCATTAAGGGAGATATGCTTTGGTTTGAGAGAGCAAGATCCTTCAGGCTGCTGTCACTGCTTGCCACCAACCCAGGCTCAGCAGTGGCAGGAAGTTTCTCCTCCGGATCCTGCTCCAGTCTGTGTGGAAACAGCCCTTTGCCACCCCCACCAGCCCCTTCCTCCTCCTCCTCCTCCCCCTCCCCCTCCCCCTCCTCCTCCTCCTCCCCAGCCAATTCCACCTTCGCCAAGAGGCTGCCCTGCACATCACTGCCGGCCCTCCCTGGGCCTTTCCCTTCGGAGGAGGCAGAAGGGCTGGAAGTGGGGGCAGCCAGGGGAATTGAGGTAATTGGGGTCTTCAGAGCTGAGCTCGTCAGCCCCCCCAGGTTTAAGAGGCCCCCCGGGGCTAAGAGGTCTGCTGTCTGGGGCTGGTCGCTTGCACTGGCAACCCCAATCTGGGAGCCCCCCTCCCCTTCCACGCGAATCCCACTGAATTTGCCATAGAAACTGTGTCCAGGGCTTATGAGGTCAGTTGCGGAAACTAAAGGGTGTGAAAAGTTTTTGTTTTTTGGTTCCAGAAAGCTTACAAGGGGCTCCTTGTCTTTGCCTATCCCTTGGATGATTGCGGAGATGTTCTTATTGCTAAGAATTTTCCGCTCCTCCTCGCTCAGAGTTATCCGATGATCATGCACTGCGTGGGTCACAAATGAGCGGACAAAGCCGAAGGAGAGCTTGCACAAGAAACACATCAGGATGGGCTTCCTCTTCCCGTAGAGTACAAAGCTATCAAATTTGGACATGTCCACATTGTTGGGAACATCTTTGGATACGCAGGAACTTTTGGCAGAACCATCACTGTTCAGGTAATCTCTGTTGCTTCTGTGGCGCACATCAAAGACGCGGAAGCTGTGCAGGACGGGGCTGACCCCCACCAGGGCGGAGGTGCTGGGAAAGGCCTCATCTGAGCCCTCAAACCACTTCCCAAAGGAGGAGGCGATGTGGAAAGTGTTGATGATCTGCGGATAGACTTGGGGCACGGCTGCAGAAGACTCCCCTGACTTGACGAGAGCAGAGTTTGCCAGCAGGGGCGGGAGCCCCCCATCGCCTTGGCTCAGCTGACTGAGGCTTTCTACAATGTATGCTGAGCCGTCTGGTTGGTAGACAATCTCTCCGGCCAGATTCTCGATATCACTCTCCTCCTCCTCCTCCTCCTCCTCCTCCTCCTCCTCGCCAGTGTCGCTCCCGCAGTCCTCTTGAGGGGGGAGCAGACGATGGGCACTGGGACAGGGGGGCTCCATGTAGGTCTGTAAACTGGCAAATGAGGCTGTGAAGTCGTTACAGCTGACTTCCTTGCTGTTGGGCTCAGGGCTGCAAGCAGAGGCTGCTGCACTTCCTGGCAAGCGCTCACAGAAGGAAGCCCGCTCATTGCCTAGCTGGCCTGCTGCGGTGGATTCTGTGTCATCGGGTGCAGTGGGGAGATGGGGAGCATTGCCAAACTCAGTCCACTGCTGGTGCTGAGGCCCAGCACCCCCAAGGTCCTTGCCCAGGATGACCGGCAAATCACAGCCTTCCATCATCAGCCCTGCAGCCAGTGTTCATCGCTCCTGGCACAGCCGGGTCCTAAAAGTGGGCAGGGGGAGAGACAAAGAAAGAAGCTTGTCAGCCAGGCCTGGCCACTCCACGTACCCAGCCCATCTTGCCCCCAAAAGCAACTCGTCTGTCCCTACTGCCAGCTCTTGGCAGTTCACCAGGGAGCCAGAAAAGGAGGCACAGAAGGAAGCGGGCAGTTCCGTTTCCTGCAAGAAGCCCCCCACCCTCCTTCAGAGCCTCTCAAGGGCTAAATCAAGAATGTGTCTA
Source organism: Ptyas mucosa (assembly GCA_012654045.1). Taxonomy (NCBI): domain Eukaryota; kingdom Metazoa; phylum Chordata; class Lepidosauria; order Squamata; family Colubridae; genus Ptyas; species Ptyas mucosa. The sequence continues at coordinate 1,611 of WNWU01019148.1, read as the reverse complement.
AACTGATGGTCAGGAGACCATCCATTCAGTGATTCTCTCATCCAGCAAGAGTTTCCTCCTTCTCAGACCAAGGGTGTGTGTGTCTAAAAGGTTCTTCTGTTTTTGAAAATGGAAATTAAATGTAAAATTGAATGAAATTGAAATGCAAAAAATGATTTAAATGACATACTTGTAAGAAATAAAGTAGAAAAAAATGTTAAAAGTAAAAAGTCTAAGGATTAGAAAATGGTTTGAGTAAAGATTTAAAAGAAAAAATGGAATAAGATGAAATATATTGCTAATAATTAAAAAGATGAGGGGAAAATTTGGAGAAATATACTTGATAAATGAAAGAAAGACCTGGGTTGCCTGGACTCCATAGTGGAAAATATAAAATTGAAAATGAACACAGCAATAGAGAGGGATGAAGGAAGGAGAAGAGAGATGGAAGAGAGAAGGAAGGAGAGAGAGGGAAGGAAGAGAAGGGAGGAAGGAAGGGAAAGGAAATTAGAGTAGGAGTGAGGGTAAGAGAGGGAGGAAGAGAGGAGGAGAAGGAGAAAGGAAGAAGAAGAGGAGGGGAAGAGAAAGTAAGAAGGAAAGAAAAGAGAGAAGTGGTAGGTTTGAGGAGAAAGATTGCTGTACAATAAAAAAGATGAAATGGAAGAAAGGCAACCCCGAACAAATATAAAGATATTAAGATAAAGAATGAATTCTTTAAAGAATAAAATAGAATAAATATGAATAAATAGCAATAATTATAATTTAAGGGCAAATGAATATGTTGTTTATGTAAGCAAGCATAGAAATATTGGGACATGATAAAAGAAAAGGGGAAAAAAGATTTTGGCAAAAACTGTAATTGAGTAAAATGTATTTGAATTTGATTAATTGTATAAGATAAGATATGGCCAATACTCTGTTCAAAAAAGATGTGGGTAAATGTGGGGGGGGGGGGGAACCAATAAAACTTGTTTTCGAAAAAATAAAAATAAAAGGTTCTTCTGAAATCCACAGCCCTGACTAGCCCCATAATGCCTATTGAGTCCATTCTCAGGCACCTTCAGCCATGCAGAGATCCAAGGAGGAGCTACCCACTCCAATTTGAGCTCCGCAGAAGGACAGGTAAAGCCTCCCAGGACCAGCCCTGCCTCTCATCCTAAACTCTCAGGCTCCATTAGGTCCACAGGAGGGCCTGGTCCAGCTGGAGAGGTGAGGAGGCCAGAGGCAGCTCTCAGCTCAACAGCCATGAGTCTGCAAGAGTCGGCCAGGGGAGTGGGGCGAGGGCCATCCACTACCCCATCTTGTCTTGCATTTCCCACTAGGCCAGTGGTTCTCAACCTGTGGGTCGGGACCCCTTTGGGGGTCGAACGACCCTTTTACAGGGGTCGCCTAAGACCATCCAAAAACACATATTTTCAATGGTCTTAGGAATAATTTTATGGTTGGGGGTCACCACAACATGAGGAACTGTATTAAAGGGTCGCGGCATTAGGAAGATTGAGACCCACTGCACTAGGGCCAAGGGAGCAGGGAAGCTGTCCTCAGCAGCAGGAGGATGGACTTCCTGTTGGAAGCAAAGACAGTGGGGGGGGGGGATGGGAACAGTGACCCCTCCCACTTTGAGAGCTACTT
>WNWU01019147.1:0-49393 GCA_012654045.1 Ptyas mucosa | reverse complement strand
GCATCACCTTCTCCCCAACTGGCTGAAAATCATCTTAATTCACATACCAGCCCACCATGCAGGGTTGCAGAGGCTATCTAGAGAAAGGGAGGAGGAACATTTGCCCAATGGAGTAAATCTGGCAAGGAAAACCAAGGGCCTCTCCTAAAGTCCAGCATAATGTCTATCCAAATAATAATACAGTCCTGAATAAATGTATGGAACCCAAATGCATAAAGCTGAAAAATAATAACCTATCTATAGACCCAGCTCGTTCATCTTTATTTCACTAAAAAGCAGTTTTCAAAGCTGCTCCCCTGGCTGAGAGCAGGCCTTGCAAGCGGGGATGGCCTCCATGGTTGAAAGCTATTCAGGCCCGGGGCCTCTTGGTGTAGCCCTTCTTCTGAACTGCCTGCTCCAGAATAATGCTGCCTGGGAGGTCAAGAATAACAGTTGTGGCCTGGCTTGCTCAGGACAGCCTGGTCAGGTTTGGCTGGTGCTCTGACTGCTCTGCTGATGCTGACCCTCTCTTGATGACAAGAGCCTGCCTGGCCCAGGAAAAACCAAGGCACTCGATAAAGCAAGCATCAGTCCTCCTAGACATAAACCATGACAGGCATCTGAACTGAGGCTGGGCCTGGGTAGGAGGCCACTTGCTTCCCGTGGAAGGGCGAGGAAGAACCCCAAATGCCTGAGGAGAGTGTCAGCTGGTCCCTTCCGGTCTTCCTCTTGCTGGGATACACAACGGGGCGCCTCCTCTTTCCTTCCATGCATGAAAAAGCAAATATCCGTGGGCTGATGGGAAGGAAGCAGTTTTCCTGCCTGGGAGAGATCTTTAATTCAGGGCTCCTGGGAGCCTTATTAATCCTCTGGGTTTGCAGAACTGATGCACTAAGACCCAATACCCAGTACATGTATTTTTCCAGCAGAAACGCTGGTCAGAAACAGTGAAATCAGCAATGCTGCAGCCACCATTTTTTCTGTGATGAAGAAACTAAAACTGCACTCTCCTTAGCTTCTTGTTGCTGGGCCAATCTGTGACTGCCTTCAGGCCCTGCAGTTGCCAACCATGCCTGAGAGAAGAAGCCCGCTAGCCAGGGCCATGGAGATAAAACCTGCTACCACAACATACCAGTAACTGCCTGCCTGTTGGAAATCACAAGCCAATGATGACCCAGGTGTGGGTCAGATGGTCCTGCAAATCAGAGGTAACAGACTGAAGTGGTGGGATCCGAGTGTCACCCAAGGGCTGGAGGCAAAAATGGGGGGGGGAGCTTAGATATTCTGCTTATCTGCATGGAGGTGGTGGAGGTGGTGCCCCCCTCCCTGATTCCATGCTCTGCCTGGTCATGTTTCTTCTCTGGAAACCATGTCAGATTTGGCAGTCTCTGGGCTTTAATACATATGGCACTCTGCCATGTAAAGAGTTTTGTAACCAACTTTCTTACAGAATGTGGTACCTTTCCTGGCATTAAACCCAGGCAAGCAGCAGTCCCCTTACTTGGAGGCCTGAATGGAGCTTCCCTTTCCCTGGCACTAATCCAGGAGGTGGAGGCTTGCCATTTTTGTGCTGCAAACTGCCCAGTGTTAGAAGGGGGTGCTAAATGAATGAATGAATGAATGAATGAATGAATGAGACATCACCCGGCAGCCTCTGGAGGGAGGGTTTTTCAGGCATGGCCACTGAAGCAGCACTTGCTGGTGGAACTTAGGATGATGACTTCACTATTGCTGAAGGATGACAAGCCTCTTTTATCAATATCTATAGGTCCTTCTGGTTTCTGGAAACTCTTTCTGAAACAAACAAACTTGGCTTGATATCGGCCCAGTGCTTTGCTCAAAAACAAGTCTCAAGAAGGAAGTGCTGGGCCCTGAAATCAGTGTCCGTTGGTAGATAGAACCATTTGCCATTTTATTACTGGCAAGATCACTCTGAAATATTCCACACCCAAGGCTCTTTGGTGCCTGAAAGGCACAGACCTTATTAACATTCATCTCCAACATCATTAAGATGTTTCCTGGAAAATTAATTGAGATACTCATTAAAAATAAATTAAGAAAAATGTGTTGTAGAGTGCTTGCTCTGAGCTCATAAATCACAGCTCAAAGCTTTGGGTGGCTGGGCAGACAATTAATGTGGGCCAATTTGTTTTACCCTGACTCTGAAAATGAGAAAGCAGACAGAAAGATTAGATTAGGGCTGTCTGCCGAGCATATTTTAGGACAGAACAGGAACATTGTGGGATGTCAAAAGCCAGCCAGGTCTCTGTCTTAGAGGCGCTGACAAACTGGGTCTCCATATCAAGGAATGGGCAGAATTCTTCCCCCCTTGCAAACTGTCCTCACCTTCGCACTCTGCTGGCAGGAGAGACCTGAAAAACTAGCAGCAGGTTGGCTGGAGAAAAATGCCATAGAGCGCCCTTACAGAATAATTTGAGTTGGAAGGGACCTTGGAGGTCTTCTAGTCCAACCCCCTGCTGAAGCAGAGACCTTATAGCATGCCAGACAAATGGTTGTCCAATCTCTTCTTGAAAAGCTCCAGTGATGGAGCACCCACAACTTCTGGAGGTTAATTGTTCTCACTATCGGGACATTTCTCCTTAGTTCTAGGTTGCTTCTCTCCTTGGTAAGTTTCCATCCATTGTTTCTTGTCTTGCCTTCAGGTGCTTTAGAGAACAGGTTGAACCTCACTCCCCTTCTCTGTGACAGCACCTCAGATATTGGAAGATGCTATCATGTCACCTCTAGTCCTTCTCTCCCTTAGACTAGACATACTCAGTTCCTGCAACCGTTCATCTTCCAGGTCCCTAATCATCTTGGTTGCTATTCTCTGCACTCTTTCTAATCTGAACATCTTTTTTGCATCGTGGTAATCAAAGCTGGATGCAGTAACACTCCAAGCGTGGTCTTACCAAAGCAGCCTAAAGCAGTCACATCACGTGAGCTTGATACTATCTGTCCGTCGATGCAGCCTAGGACTCGGCTGCTTCCAGCTGGGAGAAGAGCAGGAGAGGATGCATGAGGAAGAAGCTCTGTGGAGTTGTCGAGAGGCCACTCTTCACAAGGTCACTTTGCATGGCAGCTGAAGGACTGCTGGCCAGGGATGTCTTCCGAGACTTGGCTGCATGGCTTCCATAAAGCCCTTCCCAATCTTTGGTCCTGAGCAGAATCAAGGGACCATGAAACCTGGCCAAATCTGCACCATCTGATTATTTTTTAAAGAGACCCCAGAGACACGACATCCATTGATCGACTTTTGCCCCAGGCAGGAGACCATTGGGAAAAAGTAGCTTGCTCGGTTTTGCAAAGAAAGATCTGTCCCTGTCAATCACGGCTGGTACATCAGCTGGCAAAATCTCTCATTCAAAGCTTTTCCAGAAAGGAGGCCACAGCTTTGGCGGCATCTGCACATCTCAGCATTCCTAAGCGCCACCTGCCCAGCCTTCCCAGGGACGAGCAAGGGCTAGGGATCTTCTGCATGCTTTCTGCCTTTGCTCTGGCAGGGGCCCTTTCCCACTGGAGCTCGGGTAGTGGCCAAGCAGCTCATCCACTGGGCCTGTCCAACCAGCCATGCTGGAGGCCTGCAGCTCTGCAGGAGGGCAGCAGGGGGAGCCCCCTGCCTGCGTCTGTGTCTTCTCCCCCCTCCTCCCCCAGCGAGCTCCAGTGGAGGGATCCCCAAATGGCAGCTCTGAAAATGCACCTTGATTACTAGGCATTAGAAGTAACTCATGGCACAGTGACAACCTGGCAGAAGGTAAATGCATTAAGTGTCTCTTTCAGAGCCCTTAAAATGCCTTCTGTCAAGAGTTCTCATTATTTGCTCTTTGAGGCTCTTGGAAGGGAAAGGGTTAGGCAGTAGGAGAGACCCTTGGGGGACAGCCTCTGGGCAGGGAGGGAGGCACCTATGGGGGCTGCCAGCTTTCCCCAGCCTTGGTCAACTCTCAGGACTGACGGGAGAAATGAAGGGAGGGGGCAGACATCGCGTGAGAGCTCCTAGCTTGCCCCAGTTGTCTCCTCAAGACTGCTATGGAGGATCCTCCACAAAGCAGCGGAAGGAAGGAAGGAAGGGAAGAAGGAGGGAGGGAGGGAAGGAAGGAAGGAAGGAAGGAGGGAGGGAGGGAGGGAGGGAGGGAGGGAAGGAAGGAAGGAAGGAGGGAGGGAGGGAAGGAGGGAGGGAGGGAGGGAGGGAGGGAGGGAAGGAAGGAAGGAAGGAAGGAAGGAAGGAAGGAAGGAAGGAAGGAAGGAGAGGATGCCTCTCTTGGGGCTATGGGCAGGAGGGCCATCCAAGTGATGGTCACTGTGGAGGGAGAGATTTCATTGGTTTCTTCCCCTTCCCAAGACCAGGGTTGCTCCCACTCCTTCCATCCTCAACTGCTTTCCCACCCTCACTGAGAGTAAAATCCCAATGTGCATCCAGCACACAGCCAGCTCTGGATCAAGTACAAAACTGCCTATTTAACGAACGCAATCGCTGAAGCACTGGAGTATCCCAGGGCAGGGCAGGGCAGGGCAGGGCAGGGCAGGGCAGGGCAGGGCAGGAAGGAATCACTCCGAATCCAAGGGCTGGCCAGTAGCCAAGAGCACAGAGGGGCCACTGTGATATGTACGGCTGACAGTTGCTTTCTATTGGGAGCCAGAGACAAATGGAATGGGTGAAGCCATTAGTGGGACTTCAGATAAAAACATTTAAGGTTCACTTTCAATTTATACAGTGACATTTCTTTTTCCAAATTCATTCCACCCCAACTCCTTCCCTGCCCCTTCCTCTCTGCCAGAACTGAGGCTACAAAAAAGAAGGGCATTTCCCTCTCAAACTCTCAACTGATCTCTTGCATTGGGTCAGGGTGCCCACTGATTTTCAGGAAGTTTTGGCACAACTGGCCATCCGGATGCCGCATTCTCCTTGGCTCAGCCAGTTGAAAAACAAGAAGCAGATGCAGAATGGTCTTCCCCCTGTAGGGACTCCCTCCTAATGGATTTAGACTGGAATAGGAACATTCTAACATTCAGAAATTATCTAAAGCCAAAGGTCAACAGTGAAACTGTTAATGACACAGGTCAACAGTATAAAATCTTTCACAGCCAGAAAAGAGCTCAAAACAAGGTAAGCGAGAGGGTGGCTGGGACAGGTGGGTTCTCCTCTGGAAGGAGTCAGGTTGTGCCAGAGACCGAGCTATGAAAAAAGGAGACGCAAGCAAGGCAACTGGGAAAGAACCACTCTGGAAGTACTCCCGGGGTGGGACGGTTAGTTACCTCATTTCTGGGGAGATGCTGTAGTGGGGGACCACATTAGCTAACTAATGTGGCCAGGAACTCAGAAAGAGCAATAGAATTGTCAGAGTTGGGCAGGGCCAAAATTGAAACAACAAATTATTGCACCTCAATATGTCCCAGGATTTACAGTAGCAGAAGAAAGAGAAAATGACGGAGGCCTCTCCTCTGGAACGCCTGGAGGCACCTGCTCCAAAGAAACGCCCAAGTTCACGTACTTGAGAGCAGAGGCCATGGCCCCAGGCCAGCAGTCTTCCTCCTTCGCCCAGACAGGATTCGCTCTATGAAGGAACCTGCAAGCTTCTGCTTCTTTTGCCCTGCCCTGAAGAGGGGGAGGCAGGCATCTCCAGCAGCCACTCCAGCTGTCTTCGGTGCCCATGCCCCCCTCTTGGAGGTGGGCACCTGCCTACCCAGGGCCTCCTGCTAACGCTTATTCTGGAGTACCCTGGAGCAAAGAGTTGCTCCCTCCCTCCCGCCTGCTGGTGGAGCAGCCTCTCCTTTCAGAGACTCCAATGGCCCCGTCTGGGAAAAGGGTGCTCCTAGTCAGGCAAATTAGGCAGAAAAGCCAGCTCCACATCCGCTTGCCTATTACCAAAGCTGCTTTCCTGATCTTGCTCACTGCTGTTTCCTAGTAAGGTAAGGACAATAAATGAGGGCAGGGAACCATTGCCAACAATGCTTTCTCTCTGCTTTCTCACAGCCAGCCTGGCCTCCAGAGTTACTTGTGAATTGTCTTTAGAGCTGCACAAAAGAAGGGAAGACTCCTTTCCATTCAAGGCAGAGAAGCCCAACAGCCTCACCCAGTGGGCCCTGGCCGTGGCCTGGTCTGCAAGGCAGCCTTTGCACTGGAAGAATGGGCTCTGCTTTCCAGTCACGCAGGAGGGAGGAACTTCCCCTGCGTTGGGCAACCAAAGAGCCTTTCTCTGGTGTTTTTTGGAGTAGAGTGTGGAGGATTTGAAAGGCTGACTCTCCCAGAGCAGCTGCCTTACCTGCAGCCAGGTGTCTTGGAACCCTGACCAAACAGTTTGCCCTTCCACCGAATTCCCATGCAGTTCGACTTGCTCCTGTCCCACCGGATGAGCACTTTCTATCTCCATATCCGGGTTCCTCTTGCAATCTTTCTCACCGGGCGCCAGTTTTTCAATCTGAGGAAAGGCAGAAAAGGGGTTATACCAGAAGGCCCAGGTTATTTCTGCCCTTAGCCACATGGCAGCCTCTTTGGAGAAGACGCCGCTATCCAAGGACCAGGCAAGGCATCCAAACAGACATTCGCGATTGCTAACTCAGCTCTTCGCATGCTTTCTGCTTTGGCCAGCAATGGGTCTCTCACTCAGTGGCCCAAGCAGCAGAGTGTTTGCAGCAGGGTTGAACTGGCCCAGAGAAGACTGAGAAGCTGATGTGTGGCTGGAAAATCTCATCCCTTAGAGGTTCTTCACTTCAAGAGGTGTTTCCTGACAGAAGCGGATTCCACAACAAAGCAAACTTGAGGTTACTTTTTACTTTGTTATTGTTTGCACTTTAAAAACTGTAGGCTGCTCAGGGTCTCTAAACTGTAACATAAACATAAATCCGGATGGCTGTCCCCTCTGAATTGGCACCCTCCTTATTCCTTCCACCATGCTGCTGACTCACTGCAAGAGCCCAAAGGTGCATATGCTAAGGGGGGAAGGGCGGGGGGAAGGGGCAGAACACCAAGGAAAAGCACCCACCCTACAGTCCAAATAAAACTGGGTGGACTACTTGGAAGCTTAAGGTGCATCACGTGGCCTCATCCATCCAGCTTCTCACACAGAGGTGGCTGGCCATCTTTATAAAACTTTAGTAAGGCTACACCTGGAACACTCCATCCAATTTGGTCACCAGATTACAAAAAAAGATGTTGAGACTTTGGAAAAGGTGCAAAGAACAACAACTTAGGAGCCTGGTTTAGCTCAGCAGACTAAAAAAAAGCACAGTGATTAAAACCAGCCGTTTTTCAATTACTGTAAGTTCGAATCTCACCAGGCTCAAGGTTGACTCAGCCTTCCATCCTTTCTAAGGTAGGTTAAATGAGGACCCAATTTGTGGGGGCAATAAGCTGACTTTGTATAAAATATACAAAAGTATGAAGGCTATTGCTTAACGCATTGTAAGCCGCCCTGAGTCTCCGGAGAAGGGTGGCATATAAATCAAATTAAAAAAAAACACACTAAGAAGATTAAGGGCCTGGACACAAAAACATATGAAGAATGGTTGCAGGAATTGGTATGGCCAATCTAGAGAAAAGAAGGACTAAGCCTGAGATGATAGCAGTATTTCAGTATTTGAGGGGCTGCCACAAAGGAGAGGGGGGTCAATTTATTTTCCAAAGCATCAGAGGGAAAGAGAAGCAACAATGGATGGAAACTAATCAAGGATAGAAGCAACCTGGAGTGAAGGAGAACCTTCCTAACAGTGAGAACAATTAACCAGTGGAGCAGCTCCCCTCCAGAAGTCGTGGCTGCTCCATCACTGGAGGTTTTTAAGAAGAGACTGGACAGCCAGCTGTCTGAAATGGTAAATGGTGTCCTGCTTGAACAGGGGATTGGACTAGAAGACCTCTATGGTCCATTCCAAGTCTATGGAACTGGACTGCCACGCCCTGCAGGGAATCCTGAGGGAAGGCAGGAGGAATCACACAGCCAAGGGATACAAGGCTGGAACTGGGCTTGCCCGAGGGCTGCTTGTTACCCTGACCTGGGGCTGACTTATGGGTTACGGTCATGTGCAAAAACTGCATGTATGTGTAGGCTTCGCGGTTTGATCTGTGTCCCACCTAAGCCAACAACAAATTCCCAGAGGCAGCACAAACAATTGTTCAGGTGAAGCTCTGTGAACGGCATTCAGTCTGTCAGGTGCAGTCTTTGCTTCAATAACTGCTCCTGCCACATGGACTCAGCCAGGCTGTCAGAAGAGGCCCAGATCTGAGCAAGCCAGGAAAGGAGACTTAGCTGCACTAAAGAGAAAAAAGCTTCAAGGGCCCAAGAAGGTTCTGGGTCCAGGCTCTCCCTCCCTCCCTCCCTCCCTCCCTCCCTCCCCTACCCAGGCTTCTCTCTCTCTAGGGCTTCTTAGCCAGAGGATGTGGACAGGCACCCAGTTCCTTCCCCAGGACAGACCAGCTCTGGAAGGACCTGCTTTGCCTTTCAACCAAAGCCCCGGCCTAACTCAGACCCTGTTCCTACGGAGGGAGGGCAGCTGTGAGCAAAGTCCCCCCACGTTGGCTCACTTGCAGAGAGGTCGAAGGAGTTTCCCGAGGGTGCTTCTCTTCCAAGTCTTTCCGGGAGATTTCACTGTGAAGATCTGGAATGGCCTGTAACAGTTCTTGACTTTACGTTTTGTTCTTCAGAACCTGCAAGGCAGAAACACGTCCAAATGGCTGAGCAGAACCTAAGGTCCAGGGCAAGAGACTAGCTCCAGACATAAAATCAAGTGCCAAACTTCAGAATCTCTCCACCTCATTTGTTAAAGACCCCTAAAACTCTGGCAGCCAACCTGGAAACCAGAGCCAGACTTGATAAGTTTCCCTTTAATGAAGGCCTGGGGCTGGCAGGGGGCCTTCAGCCAAGGAGTGGAGGGAACAGAGGCCCAGGCTGGATGACCAAGTCTCTTACAAACAGACTGGGCTTTTGCCTTCTGCCTTCTGCCGCTTGAGGCTAAGGCTCTAGGGAACTCGCCAGCAAGGCCCAGGCAGAAAGGCCATCCCAAACCTCGTAAATCTCTTTCAGTGGCTCATCTGATGCCCCCCACCATCTCTCTCCTGATCCATCGCAACCAGAATCATCCCAATTGATGATCCTTGGTAGAAAAACCTATTTTCTCTGAGCCATTTCATTTCATTTGCTACTTCTAGCTCCTGTTTGGTCTTTTGCATAGTTCTGTTTTCTCAAAAAAGGAACCGCATGATGTGTACGTATGTACATCTATATTCATTGATTAAAGCAGTGTGAGCTTTTTTTCAACAGGCCTTGAGGGATGAGAGAGCCAACACATGGACAAGAATGACACAAACGATGACACTGCACAGAGAAATAAATACACAGAAGAAAGGAGGAAGAGATAGAGGAAGGAAGAGAAGGGGAGGAGAAGAAGAAAGGTTGTGGCAAAATAAAGAAGGGTAAATGGTAAAAGAGCAGCCCCGAACAATTAAAAATTAAAAATGAAAGTTAAAAGATAAGATGAATGAAAAATGGTGGATAAACGCCTGTACATGTAAATATGTTTATGAGAAACAAAAATAAAAACTTTTTTTGGGAAAAAAAAAGAAAGAAATACACAGCTGACAGTCAGAGCTGGCCAGAAACTCCAGATAATAAGAGGGTAGCCGAGGTCTAAGAGAACGACAGGTTGCCTGTAAGTGAAAGGATGTGCTCAAAAGACCTTTATAAAAAAGGAAGCTGGACAAGTCCCCAAAAGGCAACGATTGCTAGGAAGAGCTTTTCGACCTGGAGGTGCATCCCCAGAGTTTATGCCTCACCCTCTCTGACTTCCAGGCACCGACCGGCCCCCAGCTCTTCCAGTGGAGAAGGGTTAAAGGCCAGAGAGATGGGCTGCACTCCCTCCCCAGAGCAGTGAGTTAATTCTTTCCATCAGAAGCAAGTAGTCAGATTTAATCTATTTAGCAGCCTAATCAGAGATTTGTCAAGGATTTCTCACTTTGCTACTTGGCTGGGAATGGCTATTTTCAGCACTGAGCTACCAACCCAAAGGCCCAGGGATCCTTGGTCTTTCATGCCAAGCAGAGCAGGAAATGGGGGCAGGGTTTCTGACAGAAAGCGTCCCACACCCACAGACCCTTGGAGATGAGCTGTGCTTGGGACAGCCCTTGAAAGCTATTTCAAGAGGGAGGCAGTTGCGGGCTGCCATTGGCAGTGGGGCCTGTCACGCTCTGCTTCCTGCTGGTCCAACTCCTGGCCCTGCCTGTGAGAGGGACCCTGAAGAGCCACTAGAGAGTAAAGCCCTTTTGACCTGCAGCCCCAGCACCCAGCAAAGCCACTCACCTCTCACGAGACCTTGGCCTGATAAATGCAGCAGGTTTGATCCACTACCACAAGGGTTTTTTCAAATATACAAAATGAAATTAAAGGACTAAAGGGAAGCATGAAAGGTAATCATTCCATCTTGCCTTTTGATGGAAACATCAGAAAGGGTTGGCTCTTCCTGGCACTGCCATCCTGTTGGTATTTGGGGGAGACCTTTCCAGCAGCTCTGCTTCCCAGTCAAGGGACCCCAGGCAGGAACTGCCCCTCACACCTTGCCTCGTTCCCTGCAGCGATGGGAAGAAGCCCAGCAAAAGGGGGCTCAGGACCCTTCCTCTCGGGGCCTCTCCGGAAGCCCTTGCTCTCCAGAAGAGGCTGCAGGGCTATTTTTAACAAGAGATCCCTTTTTGCAGCACAAAGGCACGGGCATTGTCCTCCCAGTCCTTCCCCATCAACTGGATGGTGCCAACCGGTTGATAAGACAGACATCTGTAATTTTTCAGCTTTAAAAATCAATTAATCTGCATGTTAATTAAAGTCAAGCTGGCAGGAGGAGGAGGAGGAAAAAGGGAAGGAGGGAGCAAGGAAAGGAGGGAGCAAAGCACAGAGGGCGGGCGGGTAGCAGGATGGCAAACTCATTGGCACAGTGCCATCCAGTCAGTGGCAACGCCACACTTGCATGTGATAGCAAGAGTGGCTGAGCAGAGGAGCCCTGCATCCTGCATTCAGGCCAGCCCAAACGAAGCAGCCCAGGGAAGCTACTCAGAGTAGGTAGCCCTGGACACAGGAAGACACTCTCGGATTTCTCTTGGCGCCTGAGAGCCCACCCATGGCATCAACAGGGCCCCCACCATCAGCCCCACCCTCTTCAACATCCTATGCAGTGGAGCCAGCACAACAGAAGACAAAGGCTGCCATCTCTGCCACCTTGGAAACAGCAAGGGAGGAGGAGCAGCCCTGCCCGTTTGCCTCTTCAGCCAGCGTTGAGGCGCCTGGGCATCCAACCCAGAGGCAGCGGTCAAAATGCCAGCAGCTGCCTTCCTCAAAGCACTGCTTCTTTGCCCAACAAGGTCCATTTCAAGCCGGCACTAAAGAGACAAAGAACCCAAATTTGCACCAAGGCAGCCAACATCGATGGAAAAACGCCGTTAAGTCTCAGGTGTGCCACTTTCTCTGATGACAATGATCAGCTAACAGTCTAACAGGAAAAAGGGCACATGTCCACAAGGAAAGACTTCTCCAGCCAGAAAGTCAGCCTTGTGCTCTATGGAGAAAAAGGGCGAAGGACGTTGCTCAGATTGGCATGAGCGCCAGTGTGGACATGGGCATGAAGACACATGGAGGAGGTATGTACAAGGCAGGCACGCCTGCATAGCCACTTGCGGAGCAGGTGTTCATTAATCCCGAGATGCGTTTGTAAAAGGGAGAGGGTTTCCACGGGAGACAGGCAGGCGGTTGCCTGTACGGATGGTTTGCTGCCTTTGACCCACTTTTATCCACGCTGGGAAGATTTTAAAAAGACCCCCACCCACCCTGGAGCCAAGGCTGCGGATTTATTTCCAGGCAACGTTCTCGCCAGGGAGATGAATGGGGCTCTGGGAAGACCAGTGCGACATCCACCATGAAGGATGTCTGTGTATGGGAAGGAAGAATGCTGTTCAAATCTGCATCAAAAGAAAAGCCAGAGCAAAAGGAAAAGTGCCCACGTCAAAGAGCAGAGGCACAGTCCCATCCGTGCCAAGGTTTCTGAAGACATCTGTTCATTTGGGTTGCTCGTGCTGTTGATCCATTCAACTGCTACCAGTTGAAGCGAAACCCCCAAGATAACGTTAGGCCAAGGGAATATTAGTTAGCTCCCCTTTTAGTAGGAATGTGCAAATACAGAAGCCAGGCGCTGCTCCATCTGAAGAAAACATGGAAGAAAAAGCCAGCATGGGCATGCTCTCTGTGGCACTCCCAAGCAGAGAGAGGGAGGGAGGGAGGGAGGGAGGGAGGGAAAGAGGGGGAGGAGGGGCTGTTCTGCCTGCCGTGTGACTAGAGGATTACAAAAGACAAGCGGACGAAGATGGGTGGGCAAGAGGAGCATCAGATCTCTCATTCTTCCTCCAGTCCACTCCTCAGCGCTTCTGCCAGCTGCTGGCTTTCCTGGGCTCTGCCAAGAGGCTCCTGGAGGAGAGCTACCCTCCAGTGCGGCAGGGCTGCTCATCTCCATCCCTCCTGCAGTGGAAAGCTTTTCATTTGCATCTCATTAAGCAAGGCAAGCAACTTTTGGAGGGACAGCCCAGCAGCGAGGGAGGCAACGAACCCACCCTCGATGCCACAAGCTTCCCTTCCCCTTCGGCTCGTGAGCCCCATTGTTGTAGCAGGACATGACTCCAGGGCCAGCACTTAGGAACCTTCTGCCTTCCAGAGGAAGAGTGGGAAGCCACAGCAAAGCAGGTGCCATGGACATCCGTGTGGGAACCGTAACCTTCCTTCTTGGCCCCTCCAGAACTGCCCCCATCCTGCACCTGGCCCCTTCTAAGGAAACGAGGGGCTGGGAACAAAGCCCCCCCTTGCTGAAGAGCTTCAAAGAAGTGGGGCTGGGCTGGGCTGAGCAAAAGCAGCTCCTGGCCTCCTTTCAGGCCTACCCAGAGGTCGCTGTTGCTCTTCTGAAAGCCTCCTCAGCTGCTAAAGCCAGAGGGCTCCAGAGGGCACAAAGACAACAGCTTTTGAAAGGAAAGGGGAGAGGTCTAACCGCAGGAATGTGGGCCTCTCCTCTTTCTTCACCCCAAATGGGCAGGGAAGAGCTGGCAACCCGTAAGACACCTGGGGGCAGACCGACTCTCCTATGGAGCTGATTCCCTTTCAGTGAAGTGGAAGCCAAAGCCCCAGGCGAGTCCCTGCTGGCCTTTGCAAATGCTCTTCCCTGAGGGAGGTCGGTGGGGGGGGGGGGGGAGGAAATCAAATGGTATCACCTGCTGCTGCCCCCACCACCACCCCGCCCCTCCCCAAGGTTTGGTTCCATGCAAGCGCTAAAAGATCAAAGAGCAGCCTTGGTGGAGAGGGGACTGACCTGGGCCCTCGAGAAAGCAGAATACCAGAGTTGGAAGGGACCTTGTGGACAAATGGCTGTCCTATCGCCTTTTAGAAACCTTCAGTGATGGAGGCAACCAATTCCATTAATTGTTGTCCCTGTGGGGAAATTTCGTTTTAGTTCTAAGTTGGGTCTCTCTCTAGTCTGACCCTCTAAGCACAACTCCATGCTGACCCAGAAAGGCTCGCAGACGCCCAGCATGGCCTCAGGGCCAGCAGAGGGGCCTGCTTGGACAGAGCTCTTGGAGCACCTTGCCTTCCCTGGGTCCTTTTACGCTTGTATTAAACTGTTAAGTCTACTTAGTTGTTTCTTTTGCTACTCAGTTTTAAAATCCATACACCCCTCCCACGAAACTTCCACCCAGGAGGATGCTGCTGAAAGCAGCATCTGAAGAGCCCCAAGTCCTGTAAGCCACTGTTCTTCCTCCCCATTCCTGGGCAGGCCCAGCCATCCCCTTAGTTGCTTTTGGGGTGGACACAGGACCCCCTCGCCTGTCCCCCTTCGCAGAGAAAGGGCTTTCCACTCAAGATAAAATGTTGGCATCTGGGGTGAAATGGCTTGGCCATGATGCCCAAGGTCTCCCACCATTACCAAGTGAGGGAATGGTTTTTCTCTGGAAGAGCTGCCATCAGATTTTCAGGTGAATTTATGCTGTCTTTGTTGTGACTCTTCTCCTGCTCCTTTCATGGAAAGGAGAGGAGCCAAGGCCTCTAGAGGAGTCAGCTCTGACCTGCAGCCAACCCTCCACCCGCCCTGCTGTTTCCAACAGCTGAAACACCCCACCCATGCCCAAAGGGAGGGAGCTGGAGTCCACGCAAACGACAGGCACATTCATGCAGCTGCTTACACTCCAAGAGAGCCATGAACAGTTTGCTGACCTCCCAGGGCGTGGGAGGTCATTCCACGTTTAGAACCAGCTTTGTTCGTAAAGAATTATATGGAAGGAGGAAAAGGAAATAAAATGAAATTTAAGTATCTAGAGGTTTCCTCTGATGCAAGTGGACCAAATGGTATCTAGCAGCCAAGAGCTGTTCTTTCACAATCCCTACCTTCAATCCTAGGGATTCTCTCCTCTCCTTCACATGCCAACAAAATCAAAATTCAGTAGTAGATGAAAACCAGATTACATGTAAGCAACGATGTGCAGTTTTTGTTTAAATCTTTGCTTTCATGGAAGCTCCCGTGCCTCACTGCCATCCTGTTTCCCAACTTTCTGCTTGCTGGATTTTACCTGCTACAGAAAAAAGAAAATGCACTATTGCTATTAATTGATGGGCAACTTCTCATTTTAACTGTCTCAAATCTTCAGGAAAGATGCACAGCATTTCCAAAGCAAGCCAAAGCAATTTCCTTTGCAGCTCTGGTTCAACCAGCCAAAGGAAAGAAACAGCTCTCTTCCTATCAAACACATACAGAGGCTCTGTAACTCCAGGAACTCATATTTCTAATGTTTTCAAATCCAACAGCTTCCCAGATAAATTAATCAAATGGCCCAAAGATTGGGCATGTAGTATGAAAGGTGAACTTGCCTTTCCAGCAATAGAAGAGTATCTATTACAACCTTCCTTTGTGTGTGGTGTCTGGCTCAGGGCCTCATTATTCTACCAACTTTCCTTCTCTACCCTCCCAAACCACAGAATATGCACCCAGCCATCTACTTCCAATTAATACTATCACTTCCTGGCTTCTCCCTGACTCCATGCAATCCCCTGGTTGTACCTGGGAAAAGCCAAGGGGGCCCTGGAGTGACCGATGGTCCTTCCCATGTGGCTCTCCTATAAGAAACCCAAGTAGAAACCTTTCTAAAGGATTCCAAGCCAGCGTATGAAAAGAAGGAGCCACCGTTCCCCAGGGGGAGGAGGTGAGAAAAAGAAAAGCAGAGCCTCCTTATCCGTTCTGCTTTTGAGATCAGCAAGGGGCAGTCCTAGTGCTTCTGTTGCCCTAGCAACACACTCCTGTAAAATACAGATTATGAAAGCGCATATTATTTAGTTGCTGCCTGAGTAGACTGGCGTTTCTGAATTCCATACCAGAAGAATTAACGAGGCAAATTGTAGGTTTGCTGATCTAGTCACAAGGCTCCTCCGGTGCCCATCGACTGGTAGTGGGCTATTTCACTGATGGAGGGAGGAGCAATTCCTCAGCTTGAAGCTGGCCTGGAGCCCACCCCTCTATCCCTGAAGATGAGCCCACCTCTCCAGCAGATTCAGAAACAGGAAGAAGCCACACTGGTGAGGGCAGGCCACCCCTGGCCCAGGCTCCTGCAACATGGAGAGCTCTCCCTTGACACTCGGCAACCAGAGACTCAGAAGCTCCATCCCATTGGGAAGATGTGCAAGCGTCCTGCTCCTTGCTTGCTCATCAGTGAGCTGACTCCTGCCCTCTCCCACGGGGGGCTAAGCCAGGCCTGGGGTGCCCCAAAGTTGCACACACAACAAACCTGTGCTTGAGAGCCCTGACCAGGAATGAGGAGGAGAAAAGCTGCTCCTCTTGCCCCAAGAGGTCTGCTCCCTTTCCAGCCCAGTCACCTTGAATCCTTCCAGCTCTTTAATTTAAAGAGCAGTGGGCCCTTTGGAAAGGGGACAGAGATGCAACTGTCCTCACAGGACAAGATCTTCCCAAGCACAGAGAGCATTCAGAGATTAGAGGAAAGTGCCGTTGCTGCTCTCTGACTCACTCACTGTGCAGTGGGAATTCTGTGGCCTCACACCAAATGAAAAGGAATAAATGTGGAGACACCCAGCTGAAGCACTCTCCTGCATTATGGGGAGGGGGAGAGCTTCTCTTTCAGAGACCCTCTCACAAGCAGCAAAAGCCCCAATTGCCACTCCACGACCCCCATAATGCAGGACAGGAAGCAAAAGCAGATGGTCAAGCAAAGGGAGAGTCTCTTGCACCCTCTGCAGTGGCCGAAGCAGAAAGGGAAGCCAGGCCCATTGATGTCATGACAACCCTCAGAAGAACCTCCAAAGCACAGGGCAATGGCAAGGGGAGCCAGTGAGACAGGAACCAGGGAAGAATCATCCTGTACAATTAGAGGAAGAGGGAATCACACCTGCCAGTCATGAATGCCTGCAGCCTGGATGGGAAAGGCTAAGCTAGCCAGGCCTCTGCCCCCTCAGCTCCTAAAGGCCTGGGCTGGGCATGGAGAGGCCAGAAGCCCACCCCACCTCTGTGCGCTGCATTTCTAGAGCAGCCCCTTTTTCCCCACCCCTTACTGGACCTCCAGGTGCAGCCAGCATAGCTGGCAATTGCTCCCCCTCCACCCTTTCAGAATTGGGAGAAGTAGATTTGTTCCAATGGATTTGCCCACTGATTCAGACTTTTAATCAGACTGGAATATTCCTGACGAGTTGGGCAAAAAGATATCCAATCTCCAATCCCAGCCTTTCCTAGATTTCTTCTATCTTTGTTTACAAAATGTGAATGTTATCTTCACTAAAAACATGAAAATAGTTGACATACTATGTATGTATGTATCATACTATGTAATAAAATATTTATATAAAATGATAAAGCAGCAGTTTTCTAAAAAGCCAGGGCAGTTATTAGAGCAGTTAGCCAAAAGGCTGGCAAAGAAAATAGACTTATTATTGGGATTAATTTTTAATGGCAACATTCCTCCGTGTTTGCCAAACCTTTCTCAGGTGCCAAGACAAAAAACTTTTATGTGAATTGAAGCTACTGGGGGCGTGGGGATCCAAAATTGTCAGTGAGACAGTTCTTTTTGCAAAACATCCAGGATAATTTTGGTGGGTGTGGGTGTGTTGCAAGCCTTGTTCTTCAATACAACTATTTTATTTGTCTTATTTGTCTTATTGCGGAGGGCGTGCGTGCGTGTGTGGTGGGGGGGAGAGCACGGACCCCACAACCGAGCGGGCGGACCCAGAGCGGAGCCGCTCAGCAGCCCCAAAGCCGGGCTGGGCAGGGGCGCCAGCGCTCACCGGAGCTCCGGCCCACGAGAAGAGCCGTCTGGGCCGCCACGCGCAGAGAGGGGAGCCGAGCTCGGGAGGCCTACCTGCGCCTGTTCCCGCGCCCGCCGAGGGGGGACTCCGTGCCACGCCGCGCCCGCCGGCAGTCTCGCGCCCCCCGCCGCAGCCGGCCAATCCGAGGCGCCCGGGGAGGTCCGCGCTCAACGGTCTGGGCACAGCAGAGGCGCCGCTTGAGACGCCGCCAGCACCAGCCAATCGGAAAAGGGAGACCGCCGTTGCCCGGCAGCGAGAGGACGCGTCGGCCGGGGCCCGCTGCCACGTGGAACACGCAGTGCGGCTCTACCCGGAAGCGCACCTGGCGGAACCTCCCCCCCCTTTGCTGCCTCCGGTTTCGCTTTGAGCCGAGCGCCCGGGGCAGCACCGCCCCAGACAGTGGAAAAGGCGTTTGATTGCACCTCCCCATGAGCGGTGCCATGGATTCTAGAGTATCCTTGCCCAGGCAAAACCTCTTCCATTTCTTGGCTCTGGATGCCCAACTCCTTCCACTCCAAACCAAAGTCGAGGCTTGATCTCCCTGTGCAAATCGATGCACGAGTACTTTTTCTGCTGGGCTGAAAAGGGCCTCCGAAGAACGTGCCTTCCCTGAATAGGAGTGAAATGTTCTCCCTTGGGCATTAATGCCTCTTGTAGGCCAGTTTAGGAGGCCAGTAACAGGATTGTGTGGGACAGAAACTGAAGCCTTCCTTAAAAAATTGCCTAACCCCGTTAGCTCTGTAGTCATATGGAGCTGTATCTATAGTTGTCATTATCTTGACATGTTGGCTTCAATATTTTGTTTTGAAAGATCAAAAACAAAATTCTGCCAAGAGTGGGAATGCCACTCTGGTGGAGGGCCAGGGGATAAAAAGGAAGAGCTGTGTTCACACAGGAATTAATGCTTTATTGAATTAACTCATTATCTGGGCTCACCTCATGCTCTGAAGCATAAACTAAGCAAAGATAACAGGCCACAAAGTCCGAGTCTTGACCAAGGTTGTTGGTATTGGTTAAGGATGTGGTAGGAATAGAGACTAGCAGGGGACTCAGCCACTGGTTTCATTTAAGGATAAAGATGTGCTTTCTCTTTCGTTTAAAACACAAAAGACAGGCTCTGTTGGCTTGAGGGCCACAATGGGCACGATCAGGGTCCAGTTGGGAAGGCATATTGAGCCTTAAGGAAACCTTACAGCTCTGCAAAGAAGATCCAAACTTTGGGGGCCACTTACCGTGGACACCAGAAAGGGATTCAAGGTGCATAGAAGAGTCAACAAAGAAAAATGGGTTTTGCATCATGTCAGCCCAACTGACCCAAATTTGCCAGTCCTGAACCTTGGTGAGGAAAAGGAAAATCCAGAAGCATTCCACGATCCAAGAGATAGCTGATGCCAACACTCATCTACCCCTTAGAAACTGGATTCTGTGCAAATTCTTAATACATTTACTTCAATTTTGGTCCAGTAAAATTGCTTTTTCTTAAGGTTTTTTCTTTCTTCAGGCTGTAGTTCTTGATTTTTGGTTCTGCTTCATCTGAAAAACAGCCTCATAACTTCAGTATCTTGAAATCAGGTGGCCAACTCCCCTTTCCTTTTCCTGGGACGTTAGCAGGCTCAGCTCAGCTTCCAAAGATTCCCTGCACCGCCCAGGGGCTCCTCAGAACCTCTGCTCAGCACGGCCTTCGCTTGGTTCCCAAAGCGACTCCTTTCCAAGCCTAAAGTTCCTTTGGAGTCCTTTCGCCTTGCTTATCAGAGCAAAATCATCACCGCCATCTGTATCCAAAGCATACTCCTCACAGAGGTCTCTTAAGCTTCCAGCTTTGCAAACTTTTGTGTCGGTTTGTTTGTTCATACAAGAGTTTTGAGCTTTAAAGTGGCTGCCATTGTCAAGCATTTGGACTTGAATGAAAAGCTGCTGTTAGATGTCTAAAGACAAATGCGGCCATTCAGCTCTTGCTAGAATCTATGTAACAAATTATTGTGGTTTGAAGAATTTCTGTCAAGTTTAAATGGCAATAAAATGCTGGATGTTTGTATTCCTGGCACTTCTAACTGCCTGTAACCAATCTGGAAACAAAACAATCTCTACTTGCAACAAAGTAAATTCAGTTAATAGTTCTCTATATATCACATTAATTTATAAAGTGCTTTGATTTTTGTTGAGTACACAGTGTAGCTATAGCTATACAAGTCTGTTTATCTAGGTTTTATGATTTGTGTAATTGCAAAATTGTAGCCTGTTCATTAAACTTAGTTAACCAAAACCACGATACCATCTGAACAAAGCCAGTATCAGGATTCAGTAGGAAATGTGGCAGGCCTGAAGGCCAATGCAAAAGATGGCTTCCAGGCCGGACAGCCAGTATGCTCTGTTTGCCTTTTGCTTTCACTAGCGCCCAAGCAGCCTCACTCCATACATCCTGCTGTCCCTCCACTTCTTAGGTACTTCTCTAGTTCCTACCTGTCTCAGTGTTAAGGAGCCCAAAAGTATCACAGGAATCTGTATACAATTATGAGAACGTGTAGCAAATATTTTTTTAAAATATTACTTAATTGGAGGTTGCTTAGCTAAAATCATTCCAATTTAGAAGCAGCAGTTCCATCTTTTAATTTGTGTGCAATCTGTACCATAATTGTGTATCAACTTCCTCCTTGTTTCCCTGCGATGCTAGGGGAGGGGAAGGCAAGTGAAAGTCAAGAAGGCAAATGAGCGGTTCATTCTCATGATTGCTAGATATATAAACCTCCCACCACCCCCACCACCCCACACACACAAATCTATTCTTACCCTACCATGCTGCTTGCTGACTACGAGCAATTCTTTTAAGTTAGGAATTTTCAGAGGAACTCATAACTTGGACAGATCAGCAGAATACAGGAATGGTTTGATAGGTAGGGAGCCTTTTCACTTTTTGCATGGATTTCTGCATCTTTTGCTAGTGCTGCTTAAAGAGGAATCTACATATAGTAGAAAGACAGCCACAAACAACAGCTCCATTTCAGAGCAACACAAATTCACCTGACAGCAAGGGGCTGCCTTTTGCTGTTCTGCTGGATAAGGCAGAGTCCCCCAAAGGGGCTCCCTCTTGTCCTAATGCAGAAGCAAATGGCTCCTTTCATGGGATCCCTCCCAGGAGAGAGAAGAACCATGACACTGAGCCCAGGAGGCAGATCTCTGCTTGCTGCTGGATTCCACCTGTTTTCCATTCCAGAGCTTCATTGGTAGAATGCTACCTGAGAAGCTTTCTACAATATTTGCTTATATCCAGTTAGCTCAAAGTTGGTCTTACAATGCCCCCCCTTTCCTCAATTTGAAGAAAAAGATATTTTTCTGTTTTTAATATTTTCTATTTCACACCAAAATACCGCCCCTACTGCATACACACAAGTAGCCAGTAATGAGAAACCATGGCTACAATAGAATAGTTTGAAATGGGCCCAGCAGCCAGGTGGAGAGGTTTCTTTTAAGAGGTTTATTTGAGGAACATTCCTAGACTCCAGCCAAGAACCTGCCACTCCTCCTCAAGCCACCCACCACCCCACCCTCCAGCCCTGCTCCCTTGACAAGGGCTCCCAGCTGGCTCCCGGCCATTATTCTGCAACGAGTCATCCCCAATTTGCAAAGGAAGTAGCCCCTTCCACTTTCTGCCACTGAAGTCGGAATGCAATGTCCACAGGAAATTGGAAAAGGCTCTACCACCGAGCATCCCATCTTCCCCCTTTTCACTTCCCTGTGTTTATCCATGCATGCCTGCAATGATTTGTCCCTTGGTCCAGTTTACAGGAAGGGAGTCCAGTGGCGTTTGTGCTCAGTGCTGGTCTTGGCCATTTGGAAAGCTCCACTCTTCAGACAGGCAGCTGTTTCTGGCCGTGTTCTCTCCCATTCCTTCTCCAAAACCAACATGAGAGAGCCCTGGGAAATAATTGACCTGGGCCCACAGATGCCTGCTTTTTGACAAGCACACAGGTCCCACCACCCAAAAACTGGACTCCTCATACCTTTGCCAAGAGGTTGGCCTTCAAGGCCCCGTCCCATTGTCCTGTTCTGTCCAGCATGGGGGATGTTCTTCCCTTTGGCAGAGAGATCCCTGCATTCACCACACTCTGGCACAGCAGAGACAAGAGCTTTGGCTCATTTTTTTAATGTACCACAATGAGCAGGAAACATACTTGATGAAATATTTTCAAAGGAGTATATTCAATTACCATCTACAATCAACTTAACTATGACAACAAAGTGTTTTGTGACAAAATTTGTTTGGTTTCTTTTTTTTTTTAGTTCTGTGTGGTTCTGCTTTTGTCCATCTCCATGTATTTTGGTACAATTTGAGATCAGCATTACAGTAACAAAAAAGCTAACAAGACAACATTATAGAAAAACACCAAGAACGTCATTTTTGGTTTCACTTGCTCTAGTTTTTGTACATTGCAAAGGCTGTTTAGAGACTTCACCTCATTTATACTTTCTGTTTTATCCAGACTTGTCCCCCTCTCCCTAACCAAAGTAATGAAAGAATAGTAAAAAGTTATGTGTTTCACAGTGGGCAGGATTTCCAGCGCCATCCATCCATCTAGGCAATGAACCAAGCAGCAAGAGTTCCATTTCCTCATGTCCCCAAGGCTACTTGGACTAAGGGCCAGGGCCAGGAAGGCCATTTTTGCTGGCCAGCTGGGCACCACCTTGGATCCAGCCACATCCACCTGCATTGTTAACATTCTTGGGCAAGGCCATTTCTGGTCTGTCCCTGGTTTGGATTCTCCCATCAAACAGAGGGCTCAGAGGCAGAAAGACCCTCAGCCTCAAGCACTAGCACAGCCCTCTTTGGAGGCCAGGATTGCCATAGCTGCCTGCTCCTCCCCAGGGTCTATGAACCCCCTTCAGTGCCCCAGAGGGTGAGGTGCAATCATGATAGACCTTAACTTGGCTCAGGGCAGGAACCTGCTCAATGCTTGCCACTGCCCTGCTGGGGACGACATTGCTGCCAGGATGAAGGCCTCTCTTCTGCACTCAGAAGACTGGGAAGGATCTGGGGATGCCCCACGCAGATGGGAGGAAAGCCAGGTCAGGAGAAGAGAGCAGAGGGAGAGAACCAGGGCAGAACAAAGAAAGGAAGCCAAAGATGTCAAAGAAAGCAGACCACAAAACTGGCCAAGAAACACTAGTGTTAAACTAACAAGGTATATACCACATAAAGAACCAAAAATAAAATGAAAAGCCTCAGGAAATGAAGTAATGTTCAACAGTAACACACAAACTCAAACCATAGGAACCCTACCTGCACAACTTTAGATCTAAAAAGAGGACTGTACAGGGCACTCCAGGCTGCCACTGGGGCAAAGGGAAACTCAGGACAGGGTTTTCTGCACATGTGCAACCAGGGAAGGGTGGATCCTCCATCAAGCTACAAGCAGCTAAGAGAGTGGCAGCAGTGAGGAGGTTGCCTTTCTCAGAGCCCCCTTCCATCAGGGGGTGGGGAAGCTGGAGCCAGAAAGTGAAAGTGGAGCAGGCCCTATTGGCAGAGGATGGGGGTGGTATGGCACGCAGACATGGTGGCACTGGGCTTCAAACACCTGACTACAGACTCAGCCTGGCAGCAGTATCGATTTCCCTTTCCAGGAGACAGTGAGAGAAGAACATTTGGGGTGTGGCTCTCCAGGCTCGTCCTCCTCACTTCTGAGCACAGCACACCATAAAAACACCCCACTTGTCTGTCAAAGCTCAGGGCAGGATGCTGGCAGGAGAAGCACAGAGGCTTCTTCAGTCATGTGTTTATTTGTCAAATGGAGTCTTGTGGCTAAAATAGAAACAAATCCTCAAAAGACGCCTTTTTTGCTCATTCTGCACCCGTGGTTGAAAGGGTTTGTCTTTGGATTTTATTTAAAGCATGAACTTCTTCTGGAGGAAAGAAATAAAGTAAACAAAGGGAAAAACAGCCCGCCCACCCACTTACCCTATCTCAGAAAGTCCTTCAAAAGGAATATGGGTGCCCTAATGACGGAAAGAGAAAGAAAGGCTGACATTTCCAAAATGGAGCCTTTACACAGGAAGGGAAGGAAGCCGAAAGAAGAGAGTTAAGTGCACAATTGACAGGAATACACCTTAGAAAGTTTTGAGCTCCCAACAAAAATATTTCAAAAGGGATCCCACTGACCCCTCTGAACCTTTTGAGTTTTTTCCTTTAATTTTATAAAATAACTTTGCAGCCACCCTCTGAGGAATGAAGGCAGCGACTGATAAATGGAAGCTTATGACGGGATGGCCTGGAGATGGAGGGACGGACGGAGAAGCTGCAGCGAGTCAGGCTGGGCTCCATCTGGCCAGGACAGGAATGGACAAGACAACATCAAATGAGAAGCTGCCAGCCGGACCATATACAAAAGCTAAACATACACAAAAGGGGGGGGGGTCTTTAAATCTACCATACTGCTTCAGTTCATTTCCAATGCAACAATCTACTCAACACCAAAAATGGTCATATCTATCATAAATACAGAAAGTCAGTTGTTTAAAACTCCAAGTCCTTAACACTCTGTGTGTTTTCTTTTCTGAAAAGGGGAAGACTGAATGGTCCCCCTTGAAATTGGCTTCAGCAGAAAAGATACCCCTAAAATCCCCAAAAAGCTAACTTAATTCACATTGTTTGTCTCTTGAATACTTTCTGCCCATTTTTAAATTAACAACAACAAAAAATCCTTTCCTTGGAAAAAATCAAAACCAAAAAAAGAAATTATATATATATTTATATAAAACAATGATTCTGAAAACCGAACAAAGTGTGAGCGATTGACCTGAGAATAAAAAGACGTTACATTTCTTTTTTCCTTTTAGCAAGCAAGCCATTGGTATCTGAATGCTAAGATAGCAAGAAATTTAAAATGGTCCCGGGTGGTCAGCTTTCCCACACAGTTATGCTGGCCTCCACTGCGCTCTCACGGGGGTTGTGCAGGTGGGGGAGCTGATTACTGGGGGGGGGGGCAGCCACCTTTGAGAGAGCCACAGCAAACCCTTCGGCTGCCCAGAGGCAAGCCGAGCTGCCAGCAGTGGCCTCTGGGAAAACCACCCAGGTGTCTCTCTCTCGGTTTGTTTTTCTTTTTTGGTTAGAAGCTTTGGAATTGCAGTTAGTCTATTTCTGAAACCGTTTTGTTATTTCTAGATTCATTTTGCAAGAGTCTGTCTTCAAAGCTTACAATCGAAAAGGGTCCACGCTGGGGAGGCCGCTGTCCCGGGGGGGGGCTGGGCTCTACTGGCCCCCCAGCCTCCAGGCCGCGGCCCAAGTCAGACTCCTCCGAAGAGAATTTCCTTGGCATCAGAGAGGGCTGAACCCCTGAGGTGCTGCATGAGCTTGAGGTAACCGTTGAAGATGAGGAGAGAGGCAGGGGCTTCCCTGGAGGGGAGGCTGCCAGAGGCCAGGGCTTTTTGGAGGCATGGGGGGGAGCGGTGGGCGGGAGGCCGTCCTTGGGGTGAGCGGTGGGCTGCGAGGTAGATGCGGTGCTCGGGTCAGGGAGGCAGGCAGAGTGAGGTAATTGACTGGGGTGCTCTTTGGCGTTTCTGGCTGCTGCTCGGGGGACTGTCCGATGTCTGTGGGCGGCAGATTCGAGATGCTGCCGGAGGGCCTCTTCCCCACACACTGTGCTCTCACACGCCACACACTGGTAGGAGCTGCCCCCGCCAGCGAGCACTTGAAGCGCCATCTCGGTCAAAGTCCCCGCCGACTGGCCGAAGCAGCAGAGGGATTTCAGGTGGATGTTGGCCGCCTCTTGGCTCCCGAATCCAGCCTGGCATTTCCGGCACACCAGTCTGTACTGCACCGGGGGGACAATGAAGGGGTCACAGAGGGAGTCCGGGGTGTTACTGCTTCCTACGGTGGGCTCTCCTTGGGGGGACCCCTCGCGGGAGCTGTTCTTTTGCTCTTCTGGCTTGGGGGGTTCTTTGGCAGGGCCTTTTTCAGGGGAGGGGCCCTCCGTGGGGACGGGGGGCTGGCTGCCTTTGGGCAGGGACAGCTGCGCTTGCCGTTGCAGCGCCTCCTGGAGGCTCTGTTGATATTGCTGGTAGTGCTGCAGCAGGGTGCCCGGGGACAAGCCAAGCAGGGCCTGCGACAGGGCCGGGCCATAAGGGAAGACCCCTTCCATGCTGTACATGGGCTGGAGGTATCCGCTCTGCAAGGCTCCCGGGAGCTGAGGGGCATAGTACGGAGAGAAGCCGGGCACAAAATACGGGAGGAAGGGACTGGTCAGCAAGGCCAGAGGGTCCGCGTTGAGAGCAGCCTGCAGGGCCTGCAGCTGAGTAGGCTCCACCGAGTATTCCAGGGCAGGCCCCGTGGTGGGGAAGGCCAGGCTGGGGTTGGGCGCTTCCCCTTTGTCCCTTTTAAGCCCCGGTAGGGCCTCCCCCCTGGCTTTGGGGGCGCGCTCCTTCTCTCTCGCCTTTTCACTCTCCTTGTCCTTCCGCAGTGGGAGTGGGGGTGCGGAGCCCACGGATGTTTGTGCTGGCGGGGGGGAGCTGAGGGAGGCCGTCTTATTTGGGGATCCTGAGGTGGGAAGGCCAGGCGAGGGAACACTGGTGCCCGGCAGACCCATCAGGGCGGGTTTTGGAGACGTTAAAGCTGTAAGGAAGAAGAGAAACAGGTTTGGGACGGGGAGGGGAAAAGCAGGATTTAGGCCTAAGTGGTCAGCATGGCCCTGTTGAAGAGACCCACCCACCAGGGGTGAAATGCTCCCGGTTCAGACCGGATCACCCGATCCGGTAGCAATGGAGGCGGGTGGTTCAGAGAACCGGTAGCAAAAATCCCTGTCCCCCTCCCCCCCATTGCCCAGCTGAACCGCACAATCATCAGAGGCTTTTTTTTTAATTTTTAAAAGCATTTTTTCTACAACCTCTTTGGCTGAAAAAATGCTTTTAAAAGTTTTTTTTAAAAAGCCTCTGATGATTGCGTGGCTCAGCTGGGATCATCAGAGGCTTTTAAAAGCATTTTTTCTATAACCTCTTCGGCTGAAGTAGTTATAGAAAAAATGTTTTTAAAAGGAAAAAAAGCTTCTGCCGATCAGGCAAGTCAGCTGGGATCGTCAGAGGCTGTAAAAGCATTTTTTTTACAACCTCTTCAACCGAAGAGGTTGTAGAAAAAATGCTTTTAAAAGTTAAAAAAAAAAGTTGGCCACGCCCACTCAGTCATATTACCCCTACGATCAAGCCACGCCCACAGAACCAGTAGTAACAAATTTTACATTTCACCACTGCCACACACAGTAACTTTCAAACACAGAATATTTAACATATTAATATATGAGTTCACATACATAGGTATCTCATTCACTTCCTTCTTTTTTCCTGTTTGCTTTTGTTTCTTTTTCTAATTCTGTCATTTTATTTATTTATTTATTTATTTATTTATTTATATTTTTTTTATTCTTATTTATATGCCGCCCTTCTCCAGAGACTCAGGGCGGCTTACAATGCGTTAAGCAATAGCCTTCATACTTTTGTATATTTTATACAACATCAGCTTATTGCCCCCACAAACCAGGTCCTCATTTTAAAATTGTCTTGCTGTTTTGTTTATTCAGTAAGCAGCTATTTAAAGGGAAATCCTCCACTCCTACTGTCCCTTCATCTCTGAGAGTGACCCAAAGGGGCCCCACCAGCCCCATCTTGGAGCAGTCCCCTCTGGGGCACCCGGAACTGCAGAATTCCACTTGCAGGACAGTCTGAAAAGTTCAAAAGTTCCTGCTGAGATCAGGAACGTGAACCTAAAAAACCAGAAATGGACGTGATTCAACCAGGTCAGGAGAGGACACTTTTGTCAGAAAACAAACGGATAACAAATACCATAAAGCTCTTTTAGAAATATATATTGCTGCTATAGAGGAATGGGTGGGCTGGCAACCTAGCCTCTCCCATGCCAGCAGAGGTCATCCTGGCCTAAAGAGATGGTAGGAGGCAAGCCCACAAGTAACCTCCCCATCCCACTTCACTCCAGAGGCAGAGAGCTGATCCTTCTCCTCCGTCATCAGGTTCCCTTCCCCTCCTAGGTTCCAAGAGGCCAATGGTTCTCAAGACAACGAGACACACACACACACACACACACAATCTGAAAAGGAAGTGCCTCTAGCAGAGACTCCTTCTGCCCCAGGTGATCCATCTCATACCTCCCTCAGGGGCATGCTTCATCCACGTTCTCTCCTCCTCCCATTTTGGACAGCCAAATTGGGAAGTTCACAAGACAGGTGCAACTCACCTGTATTGGAAGGAGTGAAGCCAGGCAGGGATGGGCTGTTCAAACCTGGCAACAGGACAGGAGGGATGCTTTGAAGGGATGCTGGGTAGTTGGCAGGAATGTTCAAAGCCTGCAGAGGGGAACTGTCAAACATGCCTTGCTGCTGAGCAACCAGGCCAAGAGCTTCATTGGCCTTCTTGATTCGGTCCAGCTCTTGCTGTGCCATCAGCTGGCGGACGGTGGCTGGGTCAAAATACTCCTTCTCTTTGTCCAGCTGACTCCCAACAGTCTCTTTCACTTTGGAGATGTGCTGCTGAGAGAAGATATGGTCACGAATAGACAGGCGGGCACTGTACTTGATACCACACAAAGTGCACTCTGTTTTTGGCCCCTCGTAGCCAGTTTGATTAATGCCAAAATGCTTGGCCATGTTGAGCTTGGATTTCTTTTCTTTGGCTCGGGCATTCTGGAACCAGACCTGAATAACTCTCTTGGGGAGCCCAATATCATTGCCCAGAACCTCACACTCCAGCATGGTGGGTGTCCTGTAATCGTTAAAGCAGGCCTTCAAGACTTTCAGCTGGAGGTTAGTCATCTGTGTCCGGAAACGCTTCTGTCCTGGCCGATCCCCCCCGTCCCCGGATTTGCCTGCTGAGCCACTAGTGCCTGGACTAGGAGAGCAAGGGTCCGCCAGGCTTGATGTCTCACTGTAATCCACAGTGCCTTCATTGTCGTACTCCTTGCTGTGGAAGCTGGGAGCTGGGCTCACCAGGCCCGAGGAGAGTCTGTCTTCATACTCTGACATGGCTAACATGGCAGCCTTGGTCAGACCCTCGCCTGGCCCCAAGCTCCCTCTGGCTTCTGTGGAAACCCCTGTTGCACTGTCATTGTCTGCATTGGCCTCATCCCCTGTAGTTGTGTCTGTGATGGCTGTGTTAACAGAAGAGCAGTCATCATTGTCCAGTTTGGCTTGGTCAAAGCTCAGGTGGACAGAGGACATTGAGGGGCTCTCAAAGTCTTCCATGCCTTCCACTTTAATGGAGGACGGGCTCAGCAGGGTCTGAGGAGACAGCTCTAGAGATTTGCTGCCTGGGGAGAGGGGGATTCCCTGGCTGTCACTGCTACTGCCAGGGGCAGACAGCTGTGCAAAGTTGGCCCCGTCAAAGAGGTCTCCTTTCCCCATGAGCCCCCCTCCTCCTTCACAATCCAGAAGCATGGCTGACAAGGTCAGGTTGTATCCTGCCCGCTTGGCTTCATGCCAGTGCCGAGATCGGATATGTGCTTCCAGGGCGGTCTTGGCTTTGAAGAGGGCCCGGCAAAAAGGGCAACGCCGATGGGCCTGAGCAGGCCCCACTGCTCGGAACTGCCCTTTCCTCTCCCGGGCCCGGGTGTTCTGGAACCACACCTGCACTACACGCTTCTTCAAGCCCACTTCATGGGCAATGTGATCGAGCATCTTCCGTGTAGGATTGGAGTCCAGGAGGTATTTTTGGTACAGCACTTCCAGCTGCTCAGGAGTGATGGTGGTCCGGAGGCGCTTATCCCGCTGGGGCTCCTCTCCACCAGTGCTGCTATCATTCCCAACAGGGCTGACGCTGGTTTTCTCCTCCAGCTTCCTTTTCAGGGTGCTCATGGTGGCAGTTGGGGTAGAGGGCGAGGTGGCTGAGCTCACGGGGAGTTGGGAGAGGGTCCCAGAGAGCAGTTGGCTAGCCAGCAGTGGGTTACTGGGGTCAAAGAGCATAAAGGGCAGATCAAGCGCCCTGTCTAGGAACTGAGGGTGGAGAAATTGGCCCTGAGTGCTCAGGAAATGCAGTTGCTGGTGTTCTTGCCAGTGCTCAAATGAAGGGAAGGCCAGCTTGCACTGCTCACACTGATATGGAACAAGCTGAGGGGGCAAGCTGACCAGCTGCTGGGCACTCGGTGTGGTCAGGGGTTTGAGAGGCAGGTGAGACAGCTGGGTGGGAGGAGGGCTTGCCTGGGGCAGGTCACCCTGGAGAGAGTGGGCCAGCTGCTGCTGGAGGGGTGGGGAGACCTTTGAGTGCACTGAGCTCGGCTTCGGCTCTCCTTGGTCCTGCAGTGGCAGCTGCCCATCTTGCTTTGGTTGCCGTTGCTTCTCCGAAGTTGGGCTTTGTTGCATACTTGAAGGCTCAGGGTGCTTTGGTTTCTCATCAGTAGCATTTGTTTTAGACTGATAGGCAGCAGAGCAATCACTATCTGCCTCAGTGGTACTCTGTGACAGAAAGGCCACGCTGGCAGAAGAGGCGGGCGTGCCATAAGCCTGGGAAGGCATCGGGGTGCTGCAGGAGGAGCTGCTGGGAGTCAGAAGCTCCGTAGCATCCATGGAGTCTTCATTCTGACTGTCCTCCTGCCCTTCGTCGTCTTCATCCTTGTAGCAGAGCTTTTTCTGATGTTTGATCAGGTCAAAGATGCGCTGGAAGACTAAGCTGCACTTCTTGCACTGGTAATTCAGGTTGCTCGTTCGGATGTATCGGTCATTTGTCAGCTCCCGTCGCTCCCCTTCTTTGCCTTCCCCCTGATTCTCATAATTCTTTCTAGCTTTCTGGCGAGCGTTCTGGAACCACACCACGATCACCCGAGTTGGGAGGCTCAGCAGGTTGGAAAGCTGCTCAAACTCGTCATCCTTTGGATAAGCATTGGCATCAAAGAAGTCCTGCAGCACCCGAAGCTGGTAGTCCGTGAAGCGAGTTCGGGAGGATCTCTTGCTTCCCCAGTACTCATGTTTCTGAGGCTCCGGAGAAGATGGACGGGAGTCCATTTTCAGGTCCTCCAGGCTGGTGATTGGAGGGTTGCTGAAGTTGTAGGGCGAGTCCTTGTTGCGCTGGCGCTCTTTGAAAAGCGTATTTCGAAACCAGTGTTTGATCACCTTCTGTGGCAAACCAGATTTCTCTGCCATCTCCTTGATCTGCTCCTCACTTGGGGAATTGTTGATGTCAAAATACTGCCTTAAGACCCGGAGCTGGTCATCGGTGATTCGTGTCCGTGGTCTTTTGTTCTGCTGCTGCTGCTGCAAAAGGCCTGGGTTGAGTTGATGCTGGTACAGCTGAGCCAGCTCTGCTGGTAAAGAATCGACAGGGGCAAGTTGGGGCGGTAACTGGGCTGGCAGGGCTTGCAAAGGCATGGTTGGCATCATGAGTGGTGAGAAGAGAGGCAGCTCCATGGGCATAGGGAGCTGCGTGAGGGGCAAGGAAGGCTGGGCGGGTGCGATGGAGGGGGAGGTCATGGGTGGGGCTGAGACCTGCAGGGTGGGCGTGGAAGGCGACTGGGGGTGGGCAGCAGGCACGGCAGGAGCAGGGGCAGGAGGGGGCAGTGGGGCCGGCTCAGGCGTCAGTGGCCGCAGTGGGTAGAGCTGGTCGTAGTGCTCTCGGTACTGCTGGGCAAAGCTTTCCAGCTGCTGGAAGGGGAGGTAGTGCTGGTGGACGTGTTCCTGGTGGGTCTTCAGGATGAGCACGTTGGAGAAGAACTTGCTGCACGACTCGCATTCCAGCCTCTCCAGACTGTCGGCCTGCTCAGTCCTCCCAGCTGCCTTCTGCTTGTTCTCATTGTACTGAATGACCAGCTCAAACCCGAAGTTCTCCAGCAAAGCTTTGGTGGCATTCCCACGAGCATCTGCAGCAATGCGAGGAGGGAGCCAGAGCGCCTCCCCAGGGCTGCTTCCAACTGCCTCTGTGGCCCTCGCTTGGTCTGCCTTCTCTTGGACCTTGCTGGCCTCGGGCAGGGGCTCTTGGCAGATGGGACTTCTGCCGCCCTTCTCTGCCATCTCCTGCTCCTGCTGGGCCTCCTTTTCCTTCCCTGCAGACTTGGTCTTCTTGTCTGGGAGCAGGCTTGGTGGGAGGAGCACGCATGGAGGCTGGGACAGTGGAAGCTGCTGCTGCTGCTGCTGCTGCTGCTGCTGCATCTGCAGGTGGCTTGGCTGTGGAAGCTGGGGTTTCAGATCCTCCAGAAGGCCCAGCCCACTCCCT
This sequence comes from Ptyas mucosa, assembly GCA_012654045.1. Classification (NCBI taxonomy): domain Eukaryota; kingdom Metazoa; phylum Chordata; class Lepidosauria; order Squamata; family Colubridae; genus Ptyas; species Ptyas mucosa. The sequence goes on along the minus strand of WNWU01019147.1, from coordinate 17,921 downwards.
GCCAGTGTCAGGGTGCCATTGGTCATCGGCAAGCTCACCTCGGTATTGAGCTGCAACTCAGCACTGGGGAGATAGAAGGGGAAGAGTAGCTGCTGCTGCTGCAGGAGGGCCTCTGGGGCCATAGGGAAGTGAGGTAAGAGTGCAGGGCTGAAAAGCTGGGTCTGCAGAAACGATGCTTGCTGCTGCAGCTCTTGCTGCAGCTGGGCCTGCATCAAAGAGTGTGGCGGTGGGGGCAGCAGCTGGCGGCATGCAAGTGCATCTCCTGGCTTCTTACGATTGGTCTCTTTAGATTCTGAAGGGCTCAAGGGGACTACAGGTGGGTGGCCGGTACTGATGGGGAGGTTCAGAGGAGGCTGCCCTGTGGTGTCACAAGAAGCCGGGCTGAGAAGGGGAGGAGCAGAGCCGGTGCTACCTGTGCTTATGTTGCTTTGGGTGGAGGAGGAGGAGGAGGAGGAAGAGGAGGAGGCGAGGGTCGTGATACCGACACCCAAGGGACTGGGCACGGAGGAGCCCAGGGAAGCACTTGTGTGGCCACTGCTGCTGATTGCTTCCAGCTTAGCTGCTCGCGCCTTGGTCTGATGCAGCACAGAGCGCATGTGGATCTCCAGGGTGGAGCTCTGGCTATAGGCCACACTGCAGATGCTGCACTTGAAGGGCTTGTGGTCAGGGCTACTGGTGACCTCAGACTGGCTGGCAGAAGATTCCTGGAGCGCCCTTTTCAGCTTGTGCAGGTGAGAAACTGAATTGTAGTGGACCAGAAGGATGTTCTTCTGTGTGAAGGATTCTTTGCAAACTGTGCACTTATATGGGCGGGCTGGGTCCAGGAATTTTTCCAGGGTGAAATTTGGGCCCTTCCGGAAGGGAAGAGCCCGTTTAGGTTCTGAGCCGGAGTCTTCCTGTAGGGACCCACAGTCACTTCCTGCAGGGCTCTGCTTGTCTTCCTGGTCGCTGTTCTCCTCCTCTTTATCCTCCTCCATCACCATGGTGTGGTCTTCAGTCAACGAAGGGTCACCCATGGCGAACAGTTCTCCATTGACCAGCAGTCCGCTGTACAGCTGCTGGATGTCAGCTTCGCTCAGATCCAGGTGGCTGGTCTCCAGGTGCTTCTTAAGGGCCTGAAAAGTGCGGAAGCTCCGTTGGCAAAGGCAGCACATAGTGGCTGCCCGGATGACGTGGTACTGGGAGTGCAGCTGAAGCTTTTCAATGGTTTTGAAGGCCAGGCTGCACTGGTTGCAGCGGTACTTGTAGACGTGGCGATCAGAAACAGGAAGCTGTGGTCGCTTGCCATGCATCTCGCTGAAATGGGTCTGGAGGGCAGAGGAGCTTTTGAAGCCCTGGCCGCAGCCTTTCTTCCAGCAAAAGAAGCCAGCCTCCTCTTTGGCACTGGTTTGCTCAGATGCTGCAGGCTTTACTCCACTGCTGCCATGCCCCATGGCCTCTGGTAGCAACTGCAGGCTTTTGCCCCCTTCCTCCGAGCTCTCTGTGGAAGTAGAATCAGAGCAAGGACTTGTCAGTGGCCTGCCACAGGGACTCCCCTGCTTTGGTCCTCGCCTCCTCCTGGCCTAAAATCTTCCCATCTTGCCTGGCTCAGCTTCCCCTTTGAACCCAGCTCTCACTCCCTCGTCTATCTAGGCTCTGTGTGTGTGCGCGCGCTACTTCCCTTCCCAATCCCAACCTCCTGCCCCCTTTGTGACTTTTCCTTCATACCCTTTCTGGAATGAGCAAGCCAGAGCTGGGATGCCAGCTCTGAGCTCCCGCAGTTCATAGGGGCCACCCCAGGGCCGAGGCCATGTCAAGGGCCCTGTCACTCCCTCTCAGAGACACTTCGGCAAGAGTTTTCTTTCGGGCCCAGGAAAAAGTATGACTGACCAGGTTGCTTGAGGGATTCCTCATTCCCATCTTGATCCGGTGCTGCTCCTGGGAGGAACACGCTGCTGGGCATCATCGCCTCTGGGGTGGTCACCTGCCAAAGCCCAAAAGAAAACAGCATTTAAAACCTTTTGCAAGGCAGGGAGCCTTTCAGCCCCAACAAAGCCCCAGGGTTTTGCACTTCAGCTCCTTCTGTTTTTTAGACAAAATTCAAGTCAATCAAGCATGTTACATTCAGATGTAACTAATGGCATCCACTGAATGAAAAGCATTGATGTTATTTCTCCACTTTGCAAGATTCAAACTGAATTTGTAACTGTGTTTTTGCACAATTCTGGGGTAGCCTGTGAGGAAGTGTGGTCGAGTGGCTGAGAATGCAAAAAGCCCTTAACTTAAGCGAGATATGAGAATACACCAGATTTCTGAAGATGGCTGCACCCTTGTTCTCAGGGTGACTTGACCCCAAGGGAGCATAACCAAAGGAGCAAAGCGGGATCCAAGAAAGGAAGGCCAGGAATAAGGAGGAAGGCTTCAGCTGTGCCATCTGGACATGGGAGCAAAAGGAACCATGGTAGCCCCCTCCCTTCTCCCCACCGATAGACACACCACTCAGGCCCCATCCCCAATGGAGCACTTTGTTAATTGCCCCGTTCCACCCCGTTTCCTGGGAGCACACTCTGAACACACACATACACCACTCAAGGGACCTCCTCCCTCACTGCCACAAGCCCAGACTGTGGCTGGGGAAAAGATGCTCCAAGCTCAGGATTACAAGATCTTCCTCCAGGATCTCCTAGGCTGGAAACTCCATAGAAGAGAATGACCTTCTTGGAGAGCTGGATCTCTGGGTCATCCGCTCAGCATGGCCACCAAAAGCTCCAAACCAGAGCCATATCTTCAAGAACTAAGATTCCGCCAGTGCATCACTGCCACAAGATATGTGGCAAACCTTTTGAAGGCAAGCAGAGAAAGAGTCATGAGCCAGGGCGGCTCCAGGCCCCTTTGGGTGCACGGACAGTCCTGCCATGACAACCAGAAGCAGGAAGGGGTGGTGGGTGAAGAGACTTTTGCTGAGTCTCCAATGCTGCCCTGACTGCTACGGGTGGCAGAACCACTCCTGAAAGAGAAGCACTGCCTGGGGAACTGACAGCCATCCGGGGCTTCCTTTTGCAAACCTAGGAAATAGGCCAGGTGTCCTGGGCACCTTCTTCTTCTCAGACAGACTCCTCAAGTGAGTGCAAGGAAGGGAGCAGCCTGGACGGCTGGCTGGCCCAACTGTCTCTGCAGCTCCAGCCCAGGGAGAAGGCCTTCCCCAGGAACCCAGAAGCAAGGCTGCTCCCACTGGGGTAGTCTGAGGAAAGGGACCAAACCCCAAGGCCGCCGGGTCCCACCAACTCTTCCATACCTTTTCCAAGCCCTCCAGCACAATGGATCTGTAATGGTTTTCATGCAAGTTAATTAGGGAAATGCAGGTGGCTACAAATAATAATGGAAAGAGAGGCCTCCGCAGTTGAAAGACTGAAATCAGTCAAGTAAGAAAGAGAGAAGATACCAATTCATCCGGCCTCCCATTGTCTTGCAGTGTCTTTAATCATAATTCCTGATTAGGATACTAAAAGGCAACAAGCGGGATTCTTTGTCTGCCCCTATCGTCCATCAATTAATTTTCCCTAAAATATCATTGCCAGCCCAATCACTGCACTGCGGTGGGCTCTTTTCTGCAAGGGGCAAAGGCAGAAGTCCGTCCCCCCCCATCCTGGGGCCCTGTTCATTCCAGGTCCCTCAGATCCCCACCTGACTCATCCGACCTAGGGCTGCTCAGGCTTCTCGGGATCCTTCTTCTCTCTCTCTCTCATACACACACAGAAACACACACAAACACATATCCACCCCCCCCCCCATCGCTAAACAAGCCCCCCCCCCAGGAGCACCCATGGCCGCCTCCTCCTCTCAAAGGGGGCAAGAAAGAATCTACTCTCTCCGTTTCCTGCCTCAACTCGGAATATAATTGGCCCCAAATAAATTCTGCAGCCTGGTGGGGGAGGGGTGTTCCTATGGGGAGCCAGCCAAAGGAGGTAATTTCCATCACAAAGACCCAGAGGCAGAGCCAGCCAGCCAGCGAGGAAAAAAACTTCATTAGGCACACCATTAAGGTCGCTTCTAATTTGGGCCACCTAATTGGCCAACCTGGCTCCAAAGTAACAATGGCCGACTATTTTCATTACGTTCTTCCAAAAGGGGAAGGTGGGGAGTGGGGCTGGGAAGTCAGGAGGACAGCTGATGGGAGAGGCAAACAATGGGAGCAGGGAAGAGAAAGCAGAGGGCAGGCCCCCTGCAGGGTCTTCTGGCCAAGCCTCCATCTGCTCCTTGCATGGGTGGAGGATGGGGGCTACAAGGCTGTAGGAAACCAGGGCTGGCCTGACCCAAGCAAGGCCAGCCCCCAGTCCTGAAGCCAGAGGGACCACTGGAGACTTTGGTCCGCATGAGCCAGAATACCCTCGGTTGGTATCAACAGGGCTTCATCACCACCACCACCACCACACCACCAGGTTGACCCCTGGCAGGCTGCAGTTGCTCCCCCCTCCCCCCCCCAGGAATGACACCATGCCCAGCCCACCTGCAGCACCCAGGGGGACCAAGCCCTTCCTCTCGGTTGGAGAAGCCATGGAGGAACCTGGGAATCCAGAGCTGAGGCTCCCTGAGCACAGCAGACCCTCGCCTGGCCCCAATCCCCAGAAGGCTCCTCGCTGCTGCAGCACAGTCTGCCGGTGAACTGTAAGCCACCCAGATCCAGATCGATTTCTCAGAGCTGAGGCTATTTCAGGAGAGTTTCTTGGGTTATGGAGGAGCCCTGTTTCCAGCAGCCAGGAAGGTGGCCTTCTGCCACAGCCTGAAGGGAAAGCCTAAGCTGCATGGAGACACAGGCCCGCTGCAGCCAGCTGCGCCTTCCCCATCTTGGGTAGCAGCAGCAGCCCAGGCCTCCAAGTTCAGCTCCAGCCCTTCGCCCAGTGCCAAATTGCCTTGGCAATCCAGCAGTTGAGATTGCTGGCAGCAGATGAGGTGTCCTTCCCCAGTGGCATGGGGGCAAGGACAATCTCATGGAAAGGGGCCACCTCACCGGTTCTTTCTTTGGGCTTGGTCGTCCACTGCTGGCAAACACTGCAGCCTAAATGCCTCTCACCTCAAGGAGGCAGCCTTGGGCAGCATTCTCAGCATGAGGGTCCTCTCAGGAAAGTGAGGACGAGAGTGTCCCAAATCAGGTATGGCACCCATCAAGGTCAACGTCCAAGAGGTGACAAGTTAGAGAAGCCCAGAGTTTTGCAGGTTGTTTGAGCAGGGAGGAAAGAGCCAAAAGGAGGCTGCAGAGAACATCATGGTGGACCCTGTATGGTGAATCCTATGCCTCTGTGGCAGCTGCAGGAGGCTTCCCAGTTCCACACCAGGCCAAGTCGCAGAAGGCCAGCAGGGTCTTCTGGCTCCTCCAGAGCCCTCGGGCTGCCCAAGCTGCCCTTCCCTCTGCTTTCCCCCAGCTCTTCCTCTTGATGCTCGCCTGGATGCTTTGAACAAGTCCTGCTGTGGAGGGACAAAAAAATCCCCCCAGGAACTTACCGTCAAGAGGAGCTTTTCCACACAGTCTGGAGACACGCTATGCAGATGGGTCAGGTGCAGCTGAAGGTGGAGCTTGTTGCTGAGCAGGTCCTGACAGAGGGGGCACCTGAGCATCGGCTGGATGGAGTGCTGGGTCACAGCATGTACCCGCAGCCGATTGACATCCGGATTGCTGTACTTGCAGTAGGGGCACTGGTACACCTGGGGGCAAAAGAAAGCAGGTGCCCGCAGGGGTCGAAATGTGGCCAGGTGCAGTATGGCGTGCCCCACCAGCCCATCGTCACACCTGGCCAACTTTTCTCAGGACCCACTCTCTCTCATGCTTTGCATACTGGCGCTGGGCTGCCCAGAGACCCAAAGGCAGATCATTCCTGGTTTAGTGCAAGAGCAAGGTGAGGCTTCTTAGGTGCCAGCACCACCCCGGCATCTCACCTGCTCTAGTTTCGCCTCGTCTGATGGCGTGGGCCATTTGGGGACAGGTGACGCTGAGTGTCTTGAAAACAAAGCGTGCTTGGAAGGGAGTGGGGGGTCTGCTGGCTCCTTCTCAGCCTGGGGACCTTGAGCTGCCAAAGAGAGAAAAACACCACTCTGTGAATACAGGATCTGGTGGCCTTGGCGGGCAAGGGGAGTGGCTGCAGTGGCCTTGGTCCAGAGCACCCCTCCCTCACTGCTTTCCTCCCGCTTCAGCCTCAGCCAAAGGTCCCCTTTGGAGGAGCTCAGTTTGCCACAAGGCGACACGGTAAGAAGTAGTTGGTGCTGAAGCTGCTGCCAGCCTCCCCCCGCAGCTGGGCCTGAGGATCCTCTTCCTATGGCCAAAAGCCAGGAATTTCCCCATTCGAGCTCCTGTAAGGGGTGCCTCTGCACACAGAAGGACCCAGGCTGTGCCCATCCAGTGAACCGGCACAGCCTCACCCACCGGGTCCCCAAGTCACTGACCCTTCCCTCAACCACCCTTCCTTTTCTGCCTCTGCCATGCTGGTGGTAGGGAGGGGGCTGAAAATTAAAAGGGAGAAAGAGATGGCATTCCTAGACTCTCAGGGTGCTCTAGGAATTCTTCCCTGTACTGGCACCAGGAAGGGTGGATTGATGAGCTACCATTGCTGGCCAAGAGGGGTTTACTTTAGCCCTAAGCAGTCCTGGGGCTACATACTTACAAAACCACCTCTAAGCCCAATTTGGACAAGCCATGCTCTCTGTGTCCCAGAGTTGTATGTGTGAAACAAACTGGGCCAGACATTGCAAAAGCCTCTCTGCTGGTCTGCAGCCTTCTCCTTTATGCTTCCCACATCCCTGTTCAATGCAATGCAACAACACCCCACCCCCCTCTTTGTGCCACATGGAAGGCTTTTCCCGAGCCCCCTCTGCACTGATGTGTTTCTCTGCTTGACCATGGCTGGCTCCAAGTGGGCAAAACACCTGTGTGTGTGTGAATACAAGCTCCCTCTGAAGGGAGGGATCCGTTCTCCATCAGAAAGAATCCCTTCAGCTTCACACTAGCAGTTTGATGGACAAATAAAGCAGCACTCAGGTTCACCTGACACCTCACAGGAATTTGCGCTGCTGTTGGAAACATGAGAGACAAGACTGGAGGAGGGAGGGCACAAGAACACCCTCTGGGCGGTTGCAGATGTATATGGAGCAGCAGGACCCAGCAAAGTAGAGGCCTCTGCCCACCCTGCTCACCTGCCCACTTGGCCTGGTCCTGGTCAGCCATGCTCTCCATTTCTTTGGCCGCCTCATCGGGGTGCGTTGCCACCTCGCTAGGTCCTTCCACATCTCCAATGAGCTCCTCTGGAGGGGACGAGAGAGCGAGAGCCAACCTGAGGCCTCCTGCAGCAGGCTCAGTCGCCACACCAGCCCTGCTCAGAGTCAGAGGAGGTCCTCCAAGAAGCCCCGGCCAACTTCTGGGGACCCAGTGGTCAGCTTCCCATGCTCCACAGCCCTCAAGAAGTTAAACTGCCTCTTAGGCAGAGAGAAACACTGACGATTAAAATCCAGCCTTCTGCAGCTTCTCCTGAACCCCTGAAGCTCAGCCTCAGCAGACAGACCAACCTACGTTTCCTGAAAGGGAAGGGAGGAGAAGCCCCTGAACTAAGAGAGGGAAGTAAAGACATACAATCAGCAAGAGTCAATGGAGGGGTGGGGGAGAAGAAAGGGGGAAGGTAGGACTTATTTCTGGGCCACAAAACCAAGAAATCAGAAAAAGCTTCTCAGACAGATGCTCTATGGAAAGTCAACAGGCCTTTCCAGGACATGAAAAGAAAAATAAGGGGTGAAAGGCCACAGGGTTGCTGTGATCCAAACGATCAGGACGTTAGAAAGGGAGGTGACAACCCCAAAACAGAAGGTGAAGTGAGATAGGCAAGAAGGCCCACCAGAGCGAACCCAGCAAAGCCAACCCTTTCCCCAGGAAGAAAAGGGAGGGGGCAGCCTTGAGCCCTAGGCTTCAAGGAAATGAAGCACCACCACGGCCACGTTCAGGGCAGAAGAGAGCCATCTTGAACCAGTTCAGCCAAAGCAACCCAGTTGGTGAGAAACAAGTATGAGGAGTTCCATGGGAAAGGCCACAGCTGAAGACTCCAGGAAATGACGACCCCCATCCCGATTCTGCCACTCTGCAGAAATAGGTCACCCATCAGCAGCCCCATTGCAGACTGAATCGCTCTCATCGCCAGGGCAGATTCTGCAGGAGGAAGTACAATCCGGAAAGCGGAACAGCCAACTTCTTCTCTCCCTTCCCTGCCCAATAGGGGCAAGGGATGGATCAGCAGACTCCCCCCCCCCTCCATCTTAACAAATGGCAGCGCCAGACCAGATTTTCCATCTCTGTGGTTTGAGAAACCCGGCTGGAGGGGGCTACTGAGGCTCTGCACCCCCTGATGGGCATCACCCCCTCCCTGGGAGCAAAGGGCTGCTAGTCTGGGGCAGAGGAAATCAAGGAGAACTGCCCGAGAGGCTGGAGGTTTATCCTCAACAAGATGAAGCAAAACAGCTCATTAGGATGCTTAAAAACCATAAAACCATGAACGTGAATGCCAATTAAAAAAAGGGGGGGAGGAATTCGTAATAAACTGGATACTCCTTCTCCATGCCCGTATTGGACTGGCTGTCCCCATCAGGACTCAGCGATGTCAGCAGCAAAGCTGAGCACTTCAGGAGAGGAGAAAGGGAAGCCTGCAGATAGCAGGAATTCAGCCATGCAAAAGGCCTGCTTTGGCAAGTTCTCCATGTGCCTACAGAGCCATGTGGCACCTTAGATAACCACATTCATGGTGGCAGAAGTTTTTGTGAACTGCAGAACACAGCAATGCATCTTAAAGAGACAACTGGGGCCAAGAAGTCTTCTTCTAAGCTGGCCATAAACCTCGACACGCCAGGAGCTCAAGTAAAGGGCACACCGCGGACCTGAAGATAATTCCCCTTCAAAATTAAAATAATGATGAGAAGCAGAGATCCATCAGGGATTATTATATTTCACCCAGCCCTCTGTATTCCAGGGTGCTGCTCTCAGGGCTTCAACAAATATGGGGAGATTGGCATCAAAGGATCAGTAGAGCCCCTCTTTGCTTTTGGGCTGGCTGGCTATCTGAGGAATTTCACTGGGAATGAATTATTGGAGACAAATCCTCACTCTCAAGCAAGGGCACCGCCAGGCCCTAAACTGAAGCGCACAGAGCGGACTCATATTTCCATGCAGGAAAACCTGCTTTGTATCTTCTGCCCTTCATCCTGGCAGACGTCCAGATTTTAGGCAGCAGAGCCAATTCTCCCTCCCTCCCACCCAGAGTCTCTCTCTGGGATTCAGGCCTCGTAGATGGTGGCTTAACAAAATGACTGTCCTCACCCACAGTCAGGCTGGTGTGGCTGTGGGAGGCAAGGGGGAGGGATAAGGCAGGAAGAGGAAAGTGGAGCATTGCGCTGCCCCCTCCCCCCCGCCCGCATCCCATTCCAGGAGATTCAGCAGCCGAGAAACATGAGCTGTCACAAACCACAATCAAATTGGGTCTGAAATATTTAGCAGTGGCTTGGAAAATGCAATGGTGCAGCTCTGACAGGCAAGATGGGTACAGACACCATTTTCCATTATAATGGAAATATCCAGCCTGTTCTGAATATGTATAACCCAGAAAAATGTATTGATTTTTCTTTCAGCATTAAAAAAAATTGAAGTATCCCACAGCTGTCAAAAGCCTTTTGTTAAAAGCTCATCTTCCTGGAATGAGGTTTACCAGAAACAAGTTTTAATTGTGCACAGACTGCTTCTTCGAAACACAGAACCTTCTCCCATCCCGCCTCACCAGAAACAACCCTCCCTCCCTCGGCCAGTGGAAGGGGCAGATGCAGCGCAAGGTGGCTGGAAGCTGGCTGGCCGAGGTCAGGAGATCCAGATCTAAACCTTCCCCAATCCTCTGGGCCACCTGGCATGTGCCAAGACAGGGTAACAATGCCACAGAAGGGCAGGCAAGTGCGATGGCCACAGTTTCCCATCAACCTGCAGAAGGCATTGAGAAAAAAGCAGGGAGCATGAGCTTGTAGGAGGAAAGGGAGACTTGCATGACCACGCTTCCCCCTTTTCTCCCGAGATGCAAGGAGGACCTCTGCAAGGACCTAAGAAAGGCCTTCAATTAAGCACAGGAATTCTTGATTCCTGCACAAGGCAGGCGGAGGAGCAGTCCGTCCCCCCCTTCTCCTTTGGAGATGTGATATTTTGCACTCGAGCCACAGCCTCCCTCAGGGCCCCAAGCAAGGGATTATTTCTACCTCTCTCCTCTTTCTCCATGTCCTCTCCAAACTGGCCAGACTCACTCCCATATGTGGCATCTGCATCTACAGCAGCCCGTTCCTTTGTTTTCTTCCACCCATCTTCCCCTTCTCCCCCTCACTTCCCTGGGTTTTTCAGGTCAGACTCTAGTATCAGGGGAGGAAGAGCAACGCCCTGAACTACCTTTGTGCTTCACCTCCCTCTTATATGCCACCAAAGCAACTTCTGATAATCAACCCACAGAAATCTTTCAACCGGAAACAAGCATCCCCTATCAGAGACCCCCAATGCTTTCCTGGAAGACTTCAAAAGCCCAACAAGGCTGGATACCAAAAACAAGAAGGGAGGTATCACTAAGTTGGCCCCACCACAGGGCCCTAGAGGTGGCATTAGCAAACCCTTTTTCCCAACTCTTACTTGTCAAGCAGACTCAGCCTGGAGCAAACGCCGGAAAGATCCGGGGCCATGGAGGTGGCAAAGGTGACAGTGGGCATCTTGATTTGCACCCAGTGGTGATCCTGTTGTAAGAGTGGATCTAGATTGGATCCAAATAATCTAGGCTGACTTCTATGGCACCAATTGAATATTCCAGATAACTCTTCAAAGTCAGTGCCACAAACATGTATTACAAGGTCCAGCCACAACATGACCAGCGCATCAATAACAGCAAGCAGGATTTCACTTTCCCAGATCACAACTGGCCTAGCTATGGCCTCCACTTGCTGTGCAGACAGGAGTCATGAAACTGGGAAGATCTGAACTTCAAGCCAGACATACCCACGGGAGCATGAAAATAGACCATCTTTGGGTTCAGCTGGTTCAAGTTCATTAACTATTTAGGCACTAGGATATTAGCAGTTGTCAAAATTATGTCGTTCTCCACCTGGCATTTTCCTTTTTCACACCAGCTGTTCTCTGAGTTGACATAGAACAAGAAGCTCCATTGAATGGAACAGAAAGGTTTATGAGATACTCAGAGAGACCATTTACAGTCTCCATTCATTCCATGGCAGCCCTTCCAGAGGAGCCAGAGCCAGGAAACATTAACAGCTCTTGGGCCAATGAAAAACAATTGAGCCCAAATCTTGGGAGGGAGGTGGAGAAGGGGCATTTGGGAAAGATTTCCATCCATCCATCCATCCATCCATCCATCCATCCATCCATCCATCCAATCTATGGAATAGAGGCCAGCCAGCCCCTTCTCTTGCTTTCCCAACATCCCACAAGCAGGATTTTTACTCTGATGGGCTGCAGCATTTCTGGGCAATCAGGAAGCAGAGTAGAAAAAAAATGGGGCAACTTGAAGGTGCATGGACAGCTTTCTTTCCTTCTTTCTTCCTTTCTTTAGCCGCTTTCTCTTCTGGCCAGTGGCTCTTAGGCTTCCCAAGAAACTCCATGGGAAAGACAATTCTGCTTCTTCAAAGCCAGAAGCCTTGCTTCCCAGGGGTGTGTTTTACTTACCTTTACTACCAGTTTGCAACGGGAGCACGCACACACACTCACTTCTGCGCATGCACAGATCACCCTTGATGATGTCAGGGTGGGCGGAGCCTCCCGCCGGTTTTACTACCAGTTCTATAGAATTGGACAGAACCGGGAGCAACCCACCACTGTTGCTTCCGTTTGGAGACAGATTCCGTCAGAGACATTTCAAATGCAATTATTGTGGTGATTTTTTTAAAGAAAAATAAATGTGCTCACATGTGTGAAGCATGCCACACACCTATTTCTCTTCAGCTAAAACCTGTCAGTCCCCAACTGACTTTGGTGAGCACCGCCAGCCTCTGCAGCTCAGCAGCCTGGTTTAGTCTTGCTCTTTTAAAGCATGCCAGGCTCTGGGGAGGCCACCGAGGGCTTCTCTGCCAGGGACCCTTGTTCGACTCCTCTCCCTGGAATGCTGTGCATGCAGTCAGGCTCCAGAAGAACCTGTAGTTCTCTTGCCCACCTGTTCTAGCAGCCCCACGACTAAAAGGAAGCAATCAGACACACAAAGATGAGGCTGCCAATGGGGCAAATTGCAGGTGTTGAGAGAGGGCCGTCTAGAATGCAATCCCCATTCCATCTTTAAATGGGCTCAAGCCAGGCAGTAGCCAACTCACAGCCTTCCTCATGCAGGGAATGTCTTTGGAAGGCTTGAGCCACACATTTTATTCTGTCTACTGTCTCCACTGTTCCTCACACCAAGATGGTTCTCCGCTCCTGTGATTACACTTTTTCCAGAGTGCAGACGGAGACGGCGGAATGCATTTCCATCACAGCCTGTATAGAGTCCTATTGATCTAACACACACAGTGTCTTCAAAATTGTTTATAATCAATATGCAAATCACTCCTAGCATCGATCTAGTATTAATTTTCAATTAGGGAATCCACAAGGGGTCTCCCAAGATCAATACCTAACAGTGAAAAGGAAGTGCCAGAGTGAAATATCGGAGTTGGTACTCAGAGACCCTTTGGCAGTTTCCTGCAAGCTCTCTTCTGTGGTCTCCACTTCCACCTGGACGGATCCCTAGAAGAAGCCACTAAATGGCTTCCTCCTCTTTCATCTCGGTTGGATTGTTCTTCTGAAACTTCAGTCTTTTATTTCTGACAAAGGCAAATGACACTGCTCACACCTGTCCATTCTCAGAGCAGTATTTTATTTGCTATATCTGAGCCTGAAGATTGGAGGGTTTTCTATCTATTTTGACCCATTGACCCCATGGAAACTATCAGCTTATGATATCAAATTTCCTTAAGTAGGAAGTTTGGTAGCTTAAGGGTGGTGCCCACCACCCATTCATAGGCTTTACTTTTATCTACAGCAGTGTCAGGAAACCCAGTGGTGGGAAGTGGTAAACTGTCCTCATGGTAGTGCCAAAGCAGAAGGAGGGGCCCTTCTTGGTTCAAAGGAAAGCATAAATCAATATGTGATAATGACTCCTTCTCAATACGTGGCTTAAGCAGCTCAGACACCTTACATTGAAGCACAGTGTAAATCACTAAAGCTTCAGTAAAGTCTTTAAAACTCACTATAAATGAAATTGTATCAGTATGCCTATAAAATATAAGCCAGTTTCCCAGTGTATTTTCAAGTTACACAACTAAGATTGTGCTGTTATAAAATTAATTAGAAGAAGCTTTACAACATCTTAGTGGTAGCTAAATGATGCTATAAGAAAACAGTGGTTCTCAACTGGGGTCCTCGGACCGCCAGGGGGCTGCAATGTCATCCCAAGGGATCTGCAAAGGCTTGAAGAAATGTTGTGAGTTAAATCTTAAGTCTTGGGGGGGGGGGGGTTCCATGGCCACAAAAGGTATTTAAGGGGGGATCTCTGAGGTGAAGAAAAGGTTGAGAACCCCTGTAATAAGAGGCTCTAAGTCCCAAATGAGGAAAAAAACCATAAAGTGGCCTTTCTCTTTCTTGCATGGACCCACTAAGATTCTTTGGTAGAATGACCAGTGCATATCAGGGTGCTCAAGACAGGCCATTTGCCAAATGTTATAAAGACAGAATATTTTCCCTTTCATTTTGTTGCTGTTGTTGTTGTTAGTTGTGAAGTCATGTCCAATCCATCATGACCTCATGGACAACTTTCCTCCAGGCCTTCCTGTCCTCTACCATCCTCTGGAGTCCATTTAAGCTCACGCCTACTGCTTCAGTGACTCCATCCAGCCACCTCATTCTCCACTGTCCCCTTCTTCTTTTGCTCTCAATCTTTCCCAGCATTAGGCTCTTCCTTCTCATTAGGTGGCCAAAGTATTTGAGTTTCATCTTCAGGAACTGTCCTTCTAAAGAGCAGTCAGGGTTGATCTCCTCTAGGACTGACCGGTTTGATTGCCTTGCAGTCCAAGGGACCCGCAGAAGTGTTCTCCAGCACCATAGTTCAAAAGCCTCAATTCTTTGGCACTCAGTCTTTCTTATGGTCCAACTTTCACAGCCATACATTGCAACTGGGAAAACCATAGCCTTGACTATACACACTTTTGTTGACAGGATGATGTCTCTGCTTTTTAGTATACTGTCTAGATTTGCCATAGCTTTCAATAAATCTGGTTAAAGGTGAATCTGAAAATTTTATTTTTTTGTTCCAATAGAAGAAAATGTCTATAGTCCAGAGTCAAACTGTGGAATTCTTGATGCTCTCTGAGCTGGGTTGTTTGCTTTCAGACATTTCATTACCTGACTGGATAACATCATTAGTGCACTGGCAATGTTACCCTGTCAGACAACGAATCATCTACAAGAAAACAGCCGAGCTCGGAAAGCATCAAGGACTCCACAATTCTTTTTGATTTTTAAGTGGCTGCCGAGAGCATGATATGAGGGCACAAAAGGTGGAGTGCAAATGGTCTTAAGTGCATTAGATATGTTAGCATAAAGTGGGAAATGGGTGGGGTTAAGGTGATGCCTTATACCAAAGGCTGAGAAAGCTTGGGCCCCTCAGGCGTTTGCTCTCTTAGGGCCTGTAACGGTCTCAGCTTCTTCGTGTTATGTGTTTGGCCAACCTGATCCTGATAAAGATTCCACTAATACTGAAGTACCAGCACTGTTGGGCCTTTTGCTGTAGTAGCCACTTTCCCTGGGTAAGCAGAGAGGCCGTCTCTTCTGAGAAGGCCTTCCACCCCGTCTTCTGCAATTTGCCAGTCCTCGTTCATACGACATGGGTGTACAGCAAAAGCCCTGAGAGGCTGCCACTAACCTTTGCCATGGACCACTGCCTAATTGGTTCACCTAATTGGTCTACGGATAATGTTAATTACCATGTTTCTCATTAATGGATGAAATCTTTATTGGTTTCATTGATTAGCAGGACTTGTTAGCTAGCTTAACCAATGGCAGATGTAACAAGTTCTCTTATTGGCATATCAAT
Source organism: Ptyas mucosa (assembly GCA_012654045.1). Taxonomy (NCBI): domain Eukaryota; kingdom Metazoa; phylum Chordata; class Lepidosauria; order Squamata; family Colubridae; genus Ptyas; species Ptyas mucosa. The sequence goes on along the minus strand of WNWU01019147.1, from coordinate 2,829 downwards.
TAGCATAATCAATTCCTGGCCAGCGGCTGCCATTCGCTCTCATTCTGCTTGTTAGGAGCTGAAGCCAGAGCCAAGCAATGTTTTTCCAAAGGAGCCTCATTCCCATACGCCTGACGCAAATCCCTGGGTTGAGCTCCTTTCTCTGTGTAGAACAAGGGGTCTTTTTGCACGAAAGGGTGAGAGGCAACGACCCACAGCATCCTGTCTGGCCAAGGGACCGGATTTCCTTCCTGCTGCTCAGGCTGCCCTGAAATATCACCCTCGCTGGTACCTGGTTTCGTATGTGCACTGTGTGCCTCCCCAAAAAACCTCAGGACTAGAAGTCAGATGGGCCAGGCCGAGAGGAGAGAACCAGAAGCCGTGCAAAGCAAAGACAGTCGAGGCAGGCCGGCACTCATCCTGCTCTAAGCTCACCCTCAGTTCTCCAGCAGGATCGGAATCCTCAAACACTTGGCAAGGCAGCAATAACTTCCTCAAGGCATCTCATAAAACAGGGGAGACTCTAGTCCTTGTAATATCCCAAAAGCAGTTTCTCCGTTAATTATCCCAATTCCATCACCGTGCCACCTCTAATGACCCTTCTCTCTGCCCAGAGCCTATGACTGAAGAAGCTACCTTTGGAGCACAGTAATTACCGCTTTCCCTTTCCAACTTCTAACTGGAGATCAATGCTGCATTTTAAGACTCATTGATTTACAATTAGCCTAGCTTTCCTACTAAAGTGTTTTCAAGCAGAGTTTACTTTTATTTTATTCTGAAATCACTGAGATCTGCTTCTTGGATTTCACATTCTCTTGAGATGCATGCTGGAGACTCAAAAAGGAAGAAACACATCTAAGTTAGGGACGGGAGATAAAGCATGTGGGCCACACTCAGGGCTAGTGGAGAAAAAGGGACCCAGCAGAGGAAAAACCAGGAGCAGCAGAGCAGCCGCGGATCCCTGGCCAAGCCAAGAGGCCCCCCAAATTGACCTGAGGAGCTCCCAGCTCTTCCCTCCTCCACCTGCCTCGCTAGCTGCATCCAGGGAGGGAGGGAGGCTGCCTGCCTTTTGCAAAGCACAGCAGCAGTTAAAAATAGTAGAGAAGGTTCGGCTGTGAGCAGCCAGCAGCCCCTGCATGTGTAGAAGCTACCAAGGGAACAGAAGTCAGCAGAGCAATTGAGCATTTGATGCCAATGGCTTCCAGCACTTTCTTCTCTGGCACAAAGGTAGCAGCAGAAGGATGGAGTCTCTTTTCTTCTCCACAGATGTGCAGATGGGCTAAGGGTGAGGGGCTGAGACCCCAATCCTTGGCTGCAGCGAATGCAACATTCTGCAAAGGGGAGGGCAATTCGCTACCAAAAGACCAACCTTATATCCTGCACTTCAGCACTCCTGCAATTTGACAGCCCTCATTACATTCAGGGAAGGGCCATTTCCCTATCAGAGGCACCCAAAATGTTCCCAACTTCAAAAAAGAAGATTTGTTTGCATCTCCTAATAATCCTGCCAGACACCATGGCGAACTTCGCACCCACTTCCTTTTCTCATCACTTGGCTCAACTTTCTTCCCCTTCTGCCCCTTTCATTAGAAAACAAACCAACCTCACTGTAAAAGTTTGGAATTAAGGCCCAGCATCACAGGTTTGTCAACAGCATTGATCTGAACAAAGTATCTGGGCACAGAATCTGAGTTTTCTTGACATTGTGTGTTGGTTTCAGTTTCAGTTTCATTACATTTATGGTTCCAGTGCAAACCATTAAAGGACGCCTATGCAATGCATTCCTTTGCATTCCTTTCACACATTCTCATTCTCTCTCTCTCTCTCTAATGGACTCCTTTCATAGTGCAATATTTTCTCTTACTAACAGGAACCCATGAATTATATATTCTCAAAATATACACTATCTGAAATATTGCACAAAATTGCATAATTTAGTATTAATTGGATTAATGCAACCACTTAGCATACTTTGGCAGGAGCATGTCTCTGATATGGGGGGAGTTCCCCCCCACCCTGAGTTACATCTGGAGTACCAGGGTAGCAGGAATACCAAGCAAGTCCAGGAGTCAAGAAACTGCTTCATTGATGACTAAATGACAAATTTCAAAACAAGAAAAGAAAGTCCACAGAAAACAGCAAAAAAGAGTTTGCTGGGGCTTGGCTATAGCAGAGTTCGGTTTGCTTTTGAAACTTGAACCCTGCCAGGAATAAGCAGTCCTGGCTTGCCCAGTGCAAAGCAGGGGAAGCAAGCTTTGCAAAGGCAACATCTAAACATTGCCCCCCCCCCCCACACCACCACCCGTTTTCACTGTAGTACTGTAGAGCAGCAGCCCCCAACCTTTCTGGTTTTGCGGACCAGCAAGTGGTGGGTGGGGAGAGGGGATGGTTCAGCACAAGCAGAGGGCAAGCGGCCCAGTACTGGGCCACAGCCTGGGGGTTGGGGACCCCTGCTGTAGAGCATATGAGAAAAAGGACCACCTTGGGCTCTTGTCAATCCTTGGAGAGTGTCATTTCTGGCAGCTATGGAGCAGCTGAGCTTCTCTTGGTAGCAGTGAACTTCTACCCTTAAGACCATGAAAGGGGTGGTCAGCCACATCAGTGACTGACCTTGCAAGGCCATTTGCCGACACATGTGGTGGTAGGCTGCCCCCAGCCCCTTTTGGAACAAGAAGCCTATTGCTCTTCATGTACTCTGCCTGTCAGTTTTCCGAAGAAAAAGAACCTCCTGCTCTGTCCTGCTCATTAGGAGGGGCCAGGGGGTTGGACTAGAAGACCTCCAAGGTCCCTTCCAACTCTGTTATTCTGTTCTGTTCTGTTCTGTTCTGTTCTGTTCTGTTCTGTTCTGTT